>JASDQU010368569.1:0-11493 GCA_032191745.1 Picea mariana
TACCCCTTAATTGGGGCATATTAGATTAGTAATGTTATTTTATTTATGTCGGCTTTAGGCCATTAGTTGTAATTATACCTCCTAGTCTCCTATATATACCAAGGAGACATTTTTGTTTTGAATCATCTTGTATTTGAACATTTAAGTGGGGTAAGAGGAGGTTTCCCCCTCAAAGAGTCTTATTATCTAAAATTATCTCTTTTTAAAGGCGTTGAGTACTTTTCATGAGGTTTTGCTATGCTATATTGATGTTTGGTTCTTAACAGAGGGCCTCACTAGACAGTTAAAAAGGCATTTTGGAGAATCATTATAAAATCATCTTCTCATGGATGCGAGTAGCCATCACATCTCTTCTCAGAGATATGATGCCACCATTCTAGTGAGTCTTTCTACACTCTGTATTTTACATTCTTTTTACATTTTCGCTCATCAATAGAAAATTATGTATTACTGTATATTTGTGTTTATGGTTGCATCTCTGATACATTTCTGTTATAATATTGGATATCCGAGATATCTATGTACATTTATTTATTATATCCCCACTCTCATTTCATGTCGAAAATAATCTGGATCAGTGGTATCAGAGCAGGCTGCTCTTGATCGTATTTTTCAGTGCATGTCCCCAACAAGGTACGAGTATAGCAAGTTGGGTCTCGATATTGTCTCTCTTGAAGACAATCTCTCTCGCACACCCAAGAAAATATCCATGGCAGAAGAAAATAAAAAATGATGGAGCAGACGATTCTATCAATCTGTTGCTTGAGCAAGCTCTCATGTGACAAAGGGATGAAATGATGGAGAATTTTTCCCACATCCTTCAAGGCCTACCGATAGAAACATGCACATATTCATCAAAAAACCACTTTGGAAGAACCTCTCCTTTCAAGGTATAGGTTAATTTTGATATTCATGTATTTGAATGTCAGATAGATGTATATGCCTTAGACAAATGGTTAAATCTGATAGAAGGTTATTTCTTTGTTCACCAATTTTCCGACAGGGAAAATATCACCTTCACACTTCTTAAAGATCTCCCCCATGTCAAACAATGGTCGGAAACTTACTGGGAGCAAAGTTCCACAAAATATTCTGGAATATATGGGGTCGATCCCACTTGAGATTTTTTTGTGGACGCGGTAAAGGAACAATATTACCTTGTTGGAAACTATGAGGACCAATATATGAGATAGACCACACTGCGATAAGAGATGGGCCAAGAAGTTTCGGATTTCACCAATACCTTCCATATCTTGAACACCAAGCTGGGCATCAAAGACTTCGAACGACATTTGGTTCTTAAATACCATGGCGATATACACAGATACATCCAAAATGAAATGGATTTTATGGACATCTCATCACTCAATTTTGCTTATCAATATGTTGTTAAAATCAAGCAAATATTTAAGCACCATAACAAATGGGAGTTCGGGTCTGCAAATCCGCAACAACCAAAGTATGATAAAGACGACCCTAACAAACAGTCTCTTGAAAACTAGTCCAAGCCACGGAAAAAGAAGGGTCACGGGAAGACAAAGAAAGACACCGAAAAATGGTGCGATTTCCATAAAATCCCCTGGCACAACACTGAAAAATGTCACTCAAAATAGTCATTAGTGGCCGAAATTGAAGACAATGAGTTTAACCCTGATTCGAAATATGCTTCAGAAAATACTGACAGAAAAAAGATCATCGACGCAGACCCCATTGCTATTTTCTTGACCGCATCAATTCAACCAGAAGAACCAACAGATACTGAAGAGGGGGAGTCCCTTTTTCATTCATAGATGTGGGTGAAGGAGACCCTGCTGCATTTTATTTTTGATAGTGGAAGCGAAAAGAACCTCATCTAAATAGAGGTCATCAAATAGTTAGGATTGTCGACAACACCACACCCACAACCATACAACATCGGGTGGATTCGCTAGGGACGATATCTCTGTGTCATCCAGTAGTGTTGATTTTCATACAACATCCAACCCTTCAAGGATGAGGTATTATGTGATGTTTCCCTGCTATATGTTTGAGATGTTCTCTTGGGCCAACCATATATGTGGAAGTGCCATGCTATCTATGAGTCTCAACCCCATAGTGTCATTGTTACTCTGGGCGGTCATCTCTACAAGATACCAGAGATGGTTCCAAATATTGTCCCACCTATAAAATCCCCCAAGGTAGTATCTTATACTACAAAATTTAGCTTCTTCACAATCTGTTCAAAAGGTGAACAAAAGGATACTACAACCACTACAACCTTGGCCCAAGCACCTTCTATCCAATAGAAGTAGGTCAAAAAGACTGCACCAAAGTGAAAATATTCCTTCTGCACACATACATCTCATGTAGCCAGACTGGTTAAAAATATTCAACCCTTCTAGTCACAAGTCTGTGAAAACCTTCAAAAATCTAAGCAACACAACTTTTCCAACAAGGCAAGCAACTCATAAAGATGCAGATTCAACAAAATCTTTTCCCTCTCCCCCAGGAACTCAACGCAATGGATACAATTTCTTCCTAACAAGGGAGGATTTATCTAGGTGGATATCGGTGGCCACCCACATTTTCCAACTCGTTCAAAATAGTTTTCTGGCAATTTTGGCAATTTACTATTTTTAGCAATTTTTAACTTCTGGGGCCATTTTGAGGGCCTAAATGACGGTTTTTCGGAATAGATATTCTCAATGGTATCCAAAGGCTCTAATTTAAAACCAAAATAAATCACCTCGATGATACCTTTCCAACGAGCTATAGTGCACCCAAAATAGAGACCGTATGCCAAAGTTATGCCCTCTAAAGTTGATACACCAAACTACCTAAAACGGGGTCCACAAAACTGTTGGATTTTCATCTTCCGGGGTTAAGGTTTTGGATTTTCTTTATGATAAAAAGGCCTTTTGGAGAATCATTGTAAAATCATCTTCTCATGGATGCAAGCAGCCGTCACATCTCTTCTCAGAGATATGCTGCCACCATTCTAGCGAGTCTTTCTGCACTCTATATTTTATAGTCTTTGTACATTTTCGCTCATCAATAGAAAATTATGTATTACTGCATATTTGTGTTTATGGTTGCATCTCTGATACATTTCTGTTATAATATTGGATATCTGAGATATCTATGTACATTTATTTATTATATCTCCACTCTCATTTCATGCCGAAAATAATCCGAATCAGTGGTATCAGAGCAGGCTTCTCTTGATCGTATTTTTCAGTGCATGTCCCCAACAAGGTACGAGTATAGCAGGTTGGGTCTTGATCTTGTCTCTCTTGAAGACAATTTCTCTCTCACACCCAAGAAACCCTCCATGGCAGAAGAAAATAAAAAATGACGGAGCAGGCGATTCTATCAATCTGTTGCTTGAGCAAGATCTCACGCAACAGAGGGATGAAATGATGGAGAATTTTTCCCACATCCTTCAACGCCTACTGATAGAAACATGCGCATATTCATAAAAAAACCACTTTGGAAGAACCTCTCCTTTCAAGGTATAGGTTAATTTTGATATTCATGTATTTGAATGTTAGATAGATGTCGATGCCCTAGACAAATGGTTAAGTCTACTAGAAGGTTATTTCTTTGTTCACCAATTTTCCGACAGGGAAAATATCACCATCACACTCCTTAAAGCTCTCCCCCATGCCAAACATTGGTGGGAAACTTACTGGGAGCAAAGTTCCACAAAAGATTATGGAATATATGGGGTCGATCCCACTTGGGATTTTTTTGTGGATGTGGTAAAGGAACAATATTACCTTGTTGGAAACTATGAGGACCAGTATATGAGATGGACCACACTGCGACAAGAGAGGGGCCAAGAAGTTCCGGATTTCACCAATACCTTCCATATCTTGCACACCAAGCTGGGTATCAAGGAGTCTGAATGACATTTGGTTCTGAAATACCATGGGGCTCTACATAGATACATCCAAAATGAAATGGATTTTATGGACATCTCATCACTTAGTGTTTCTTATCAATATGTTGTTAAAATTGAGCAAATATTTAAGCACCAGAACAAACGGGAGTTCAGGTCTACAAATCTGTAACAACCAAAGTATGATAAAGACGGCCTTAACAAACAGTCTCCTGAAAACTAGTCCAAGCCACAGGAAAAGAAGGGTCATGGGAAGACAAAGAAGGACACCAAAAAATGGTGCGATTTCCATAAAATCCCCTGGCACAACACCAACAAATATCTCTCAAAATAGTCATTGGTGGTCAAAATTGAAGACAAGGAGTTGAACCCTAATTCAAAATCTGGTTTAGAAAATACTGACAGAAAAAAGATCATCGACGCAGACCCCATTGCTATTGTCGCGACTGCATCAATTCAACTAGAAGAACCAACAGATACTGAAGAGGGGGAGCACCTTTTTCATTCATATATTTGGGTGAAGGAGACCCCGCTGCATTTTATTGTTGATAGTGGAAGCCAAAAGAACCTCATCTCAGTAGAGGTCATCAAACAGTTAGGATTTTCGACAACACCACACCCACAACCATACAACATCAGGTGGCTTCACTAGGAATGATATCTCTGTGTCATCCAACAGTGTCGATTGTCATACAACATCCAACCCTTCAAGGACAAGGTATTATGTGATGTTTCCCCGCTATATGTTTGAGATGTTCTCTTGGGCCAACCATATATGTGGAAGCGCCATGCTATCTATGAGTCTCGACCCCGTAGTGTTATTGTTACTCTGGGCGGTCATCTCTACAGGATACCAGAGGTGGTTCTGACTATTGTCCCACCTATATAGTTCCGCAAGGTAGTATCTCATACTACAAAATTTAGCTTCTTCACAATTTGTTCAAAAGGTGAACAAAAGGATACTGCAACCACTACAGCCTTGGCCCAAGCACCTTCTATCCAATAGAATTAGGTGGACAAGACTGCACCAAAGTGAAAATATTTCTTCTGCACACATACAACTCATGTAGCCAGACTGGTTAAAAATATTCAACCCTTCCAGTAACAGGTTTGTGAAAACCTTCAATAAGCTAAGCAGCGCAACTTTGCCAACAAGGCAAGCAACTCATCAAGATGCAAATTCAACAAACGCTTTTCCCTCTTCCCCGGGAAATCAACGCAATGGATACAATTTCTTCCTAAGGAGGGAGGATTGATCCAAGTGGATATCAGTGGCCACGCACCTTTTCCAACTCACTCAAAACCATTTTCTGGCAATTTTGGCAATTTACTATTTTTAGCAGTTTTTAACTTCCGGGGCCATTTTGAGGGCATAAATGACGGTTTTTTGGAAAATATATTCCCAATGATATCCAAAGGCTCTGATTTGTCCCCCATAATGAATCTCCTTGACGATACCTTTCCAACGAGCTATCGTGCACCCGAAACGGAGATTGTATGCCAAAGTTATGCCCTTGGGAAGTTGATACACCAAACTACCCAAAATGGGGTCCACAAAACTATTGGATTTTCATCTTCCAGAGTTAGGGTTTTGGATTTTATTTATGATAAAAAGGCCTTTAGGAGACTCATTGTAAAATCATATTCTCACGGATGCGAGTAGCTATCACATCTCTTCTCAGAGATATGATGCCACCATTCTAGCGAGTCTTTCTGCACTTTGTATTTTATAGTCTTTGTACATTTTCGCTCATTAATAGAAAATTGTGTATTACTGTATATCCATGTTTATGGTTGCATATATGATACATTTCTATTATAATATTGGATATACGAGATATCTATGTACATATATTTATTATATCTCCACTCTCATTTCATGCCGAAAATAATCTGGATCACACTTTCTTTCCTTCGCTACCTCAGAAAATTGTCATCGCAAACCAATAAACCAAAAACACTAGACCATAAATTTCACAAGAAAGATAATCAATGAATAAGTGTGTGAGTGTACTTGTGAATAACTCATTGAGGTTTATTTATACTTTTGGTAGGTAACTCCTCTCCTTAAACTTAGGGATTCTTATTACAACCAATTTACCCATTCATTCATTGACTTGTAACCAACTAGGGCTTCTTAACCATTCTTTGGGGATTCTAACTTCACAAGGGAATATCTCCCTAACCGTGAGGAAACACGTGGTGTTCCACATATCTCCGGAAATGACACAATGTGTAATTTCCATCCAAGATAGTCTTACCTACAATTTCACTATCCTTCATGTCTATATTCCTCAATCAACTTCGGGTCCGATAACCACACCTCTAGGGCTACATGTAGACTATATCAAATTCACCCAAATAACTCACCATCAATCTTGATCATACAACTATCCAACATCTCTAAACCTCTCTAAGGGTTGACATCAATTACAACCAACTTTCCAAACCAACAATATATATATATATATATATATATATATATATATATATATATATATCATGTGCTAAGTGGTAGTTATATATATTTTAGCCATATATTGGATTATGAGTGGTCATGACATGAAAATTACCATTGTGGAGGAAATTGGACAAACCTTGCATCTGTAGCTTGTGTATGTATTGTAATTTGCATGCACAATTATTGTTTTACAAGCCATATTCATGCTTGATACATATAGTTTTCATATTCATTACAACAAAGATAAATCTATGCAATTACCATTGTTATATCAAAATGTCAAGTAAATGAAACTACTTATATTTTACTCAAACATATTGCAAACTAGATGAGAATGGTGTTGTATATGTGTATAACTCAATCTCAAGTAACTTTTAAAGTATTATAGGCATTGATATGTGACTATACACATTCATACATGTCAATAACTATACACACTCATACATGTCATTAATTGCATAAAATAAAATACATTGATAATAAACTATTGAAATAATGATATATGTTACATCTTTAAATGTAATTACATGGAGTACATGGTATATAAACCAATACCATTTTGTATCTACTCTAGGTTGCTTGCGAGGTTTCTGCAAGCCCTGCTCTTGAGATGAAGAAAAATATGCATATTTTATCTTTGTTGTTGTAGAGGATTTTGATTGTTCTTTAGCTATTGTAGGAACATGTTGTAATTGTTTATCTAGATCTTTAATTTTCTTTGCATATTTTTGCAATCTCTCTTACAATCTTGTTTTCTCTTCTGCTTGTTTTTTCAACAAATTTGTATTCTTCTTATACTTCTCGTTATTGGACTTTTGATTTTTTTCAAGTTGTTCCTTTTCTATTTCCAGTTTAGATTGAACATCATCCAATTGGCCCATGAGTTTTTGTACTTCATTCTCAAGCTATTTTCCTCTCAAATATTGTTTCTCCGATGCAACAAACAAAATTGGCACCACATCAATTACTTTTGTACTTTGTAATTTCTGTGGCAAATCAACAATTTGGGATTTCAACATTTGTATATCCATGTCACATCCCAAATGGTGTGCCTTTTGGTTCTACAAGAGTTCATTATTGAGCTCTTTAATATTTTCATCTCTCTCAACTATCGCCATCTTCAATGATTCCCCCATTGGTGATGGGGCATAGAGATTAGATAGAATTAATACTTTAGCTTCCTTATACATATTCTCTTTTCCTTCTCTGGAGTTTTCCAAGTTTTTTGAAGGCATTTGTTTTGCTGGACTACCCCAGATTATATCTTTACCCTTACCCATACCTTTAATTTAACCTTTATCTGATGTTTACCACCTTCTTTTCTTTGAATTTCTATTTCCTTTTCAAGTTTTATACTCTTATATTTTGTTGCACTACCCTTAATTTTACCTTTTCCCTTATCCATACTCTTACTTTTATCTACATCCTTACCATTTCCACCTTCTTTAGTAAGAATTTGTATTCCCTTTTTAAGTTTTCTAATCTTCCCATTTACTTTGACAAATTCCATCTTTTTTTTCTTCAAACTATCAAGTTTGTTCGTATATTCTTCAATATCTGAATTATGCTTCTAATGTAGTTGTTTCACTGTATTTTCAAATTCAACTTTATATATTTTAATAATTCCATATTTTCCTTCAAATTGTTTTTTAGTACATCCACCTTCGGATTACTTACAATATTCAACAAAGGTATTTTCAAAACTTGTGGTCTTATTTTCAATTCTTTTTCAAGATTTTCAATAGTTGTCATACATTTAGCCAATGATGTTTCGTACATTTCCTTGGAATGATCAATTTCCCTCTGATATTCCTCTATAACGAGGGATACATCTCTTTCTAATTCATAGATAATACGATCTTTGCCCTGTATTTTGATTTTTGATTTTTGATTCTTGCACTTGCCTTGCAATTGCATTTTCCATATTTCTAATTTTCTTCAAGCATTCCATATTAACAAAGTGCTACATTTCACACTTTTCCTTCCGGGTGTATATAGAGGAATAATCCCCCATTTTAAGAAGTTGTTTGTAGTGCATCAATATATTCAATGCCCCGAAAATGATTCTATTATAGAACATTTATGTTGGACTGTTCATATTTGAACTTGGAGAGGTAGAATTAGAACCCATAACAAAGAAATAATACTCAAGTAATACCATTTTAGGAGAAATTCTATCAATACTAGTTTCTAAAGTAACACAAATATCATCCCTTTATGTTTCCATATAATGGCCCATACCTCCCTCCTCCTCGGCGTCATTCATAGATTCATGTACATCTCTTAAATTTTCAACATCATTAACTTCATCTTTAGAAATTCTATCAGAATTGATTTCCACACCATCAACTAAAGTCTCTTCATGTACTTCCTCAATGGGTTTCTTTGTTTTTTATCTCCTAATGTAGGTTTTAAGAGGCTTGTTTGGTCACTAGGTCGATATAAATCAATAATTTTCTACAGTGTTCCTGACAAACTGAACTTAATCTTTTTTTTCTTACTTTCTTCAAGGGCATGATGTAATTTTTTATCCAATAGGTGAGGGAAAACTATGACCCTATATTCAACCCAATAAATAACTATCCTTATGCAGTCACCGAAAATATCAATCTTATGATGATTCATAATTGTCTTAGGGATAATTTCAATCAAAGACTTGTATATTCCCTGGGGAACACAAAACGATGTATCTGTACACCCTCAATATCTGTGCCAACATTGGGATTTGTGTCCACCTCTAACTGTGTGCTATCTCATTCCATGCACCCCTTAAATAGACTGTGGGCCCAAAACTACCATGCAAAAACTTGGAAACTTAATCCTAAATCTTGCGGAATATTCGTAACAGGAGGCGCCAATGGCGCATCGGTTAAGGTGATGGAATGTTATATAGTGGGTCACGGGATCAAACCCATTCGACCAAACTATATATACCATTGTTTTTAAACCGTATGGAATATAGTTATGGTGTTTTATTTATATATGTGCTAGCACATTTATTCATGGCATCTAGTTCACAACCCCTGCGGAATATGTGTGTTGGTCATATCAGATACCTTGCGATCATATACTATTTGTTGAGGGATTATCTCTCCACCCTTTTTCCTCCCATTCAAAAACTTAAATAACCTTAAATATAAGTCACCACATATATGGTTAAGGCTCATGTGTGTGGCGCAATGGTAATGGATGTTTTTGTGTGGTTACGAGACGTCACGGGTTCAATCCTATGGACTCCCAATAAAATTTTGAATAACCTTACCCATTAATGGCCAATGGGAGGAAACCACATGTTAGCCTCTCATTGGTCTATCTTGACCATGTGTCAGAGGCCAATTGGTGCCAACTCATTTAGTACACTTTCCACATCACCTGCCTAGTCAACATACGATGTGCCACATGGCACTCCATAGTGTTTCCACATCAACACCGTACAGTGTGTACGGTCGTGCCATGTGTCTCCCTTGCAATGGTGACACATGTCACGTCGACTTATTTAACTTTGAATTTTACCTGGTTTGACTTGAACTTTTACCATCCATATCTTTTGCATATGAGCTCTGGTTGAGGAAATGTTTGCACCATTGCAAAGATATCTCTGAGCTCTATGAATTAATTTCCATTTAAATAACATTTGAGATGGTCAAATTTTTAGCTTTTCTAGATTCTCCTAGACCTCTATGAGTGTTTTGGATCTTCCTGGACCTTTTTTATCATTCTTGGATCACACCTTCTCACTAAAGAACTTTTGGTCCTAAAAAACTATGAATGTTTCAACAACTTAGTGATGATAACTCTTACTCACTCTTCCATCTTACTATAATGTTGTTATCCAATAAATTGGTGATGATGAAGCTTCTTCACTCTTCCACCTTGCTCAATATTCTGGGACCAAATATTCATCTTGGATCTTATATCTTAGATTTTAGATCAATGTACTTCTGTCTACTTCGCTGGAATATGGATATGCCTCTGGCTCTTTGGCATTGGTGCTAGTTCAAATCTAGTTTCGGTTCTGACTCATAGATTCCCTCATAACAAACGTTTTCTCACTGTATCTCTACAATATCCAAATCCAAATCATGTACCCAACATCCACTCCCATCTCCTTCTCTTTTGAAGATAGTCTATCTGGGCCATCATGAAACCAAGTCAAATTTTGATCCATGCCTTGCCCTTTTGGACTCATTGTTCATGTACTGTAAATGTATCTATAGGAGTCTCTAAATCAATTCCCTATCACTTTGTTGTTGGGAAAAACACCCTACGGACTAGCAAATTAGGGTCGGACTTTGCATGCAGATTTGACCGAATAGAAACTACTTTTTTACCTACATCCCAAGATTTAAATCCCTTTTTCCTAGTAAATGCATGGAAAATGACCACCTACCTTATTACTGGTGTTCGATGTCGATCCCCCGTTGTGCTTGACTACTCGCTCGCAATGCTTCTTCCAAAGATGACCTGCAATCAAGACAAATAACAACTATGCATGCATGTTACTTCTATACTCAAGGGTTAGAAATCAAGCATAAACTAATCAAATCATAGACAGTTCATGAATTGGTATGGGAAAAGCATTCTTTTTATTACTTAAAGTGAATCAACTTACAAAAGTTGAGACTGACCACCACTCCTTGAACCTGATCCTGGGCTCCTCTTCTTTTGTCCTTCAACTGCTTTGCGTTAAATCTCTTTTGGCATGAGGAAAGGCTAAAGGGTTGGGACAATGGATTACATAAATGGGCAAAGTTTCTTCGCTATATTTTTTCCTCTTCCAAATGGTACCCCTACCCCTTCTTTTATAAGCTAGAAGGAGCTAGGGGTTTGGATGAACTCTCAGCCATGCATGGTTGAGAGTTTCAGTTAACTGACCCATAGTTTTTTGTTCTGTCGGCAACTTTCCTTTTTTCATTCTTTTGTAGGTACATGCGGGTTGTTTTGAGTTAGCCAGCGTGTACACGCGTGCAGTAATGGGTTAGGGAACATGGGCCTTGACACAAGAGGCATTTCAAAGAGTTGTTCAACAAAGTTTTGGCAAAGAAGGGATATGAGTTAGCCTGATGCCAGGTAAGCATGTGTGGTGTAATTTAGGGTTATAACAGATGCCCCCTAATGTGTGAGGTCAGAAGAGCATCTGATGGCCGAAATA
>JASDQU010368573.1:0-11476 GCA_032191745.1 Picea mariana
CACCAAGCAAAAGAATAGAAACTAAACTGAACAGATGATCCCACCCAGAAGCTAGCGCACCACTCTCCCAGCTTTCCCAGAAAACCTGCGCACCAAACTGTTGCTGCCTGCGCAGATATTGCTCTCACTGCAACTGCTGAGATGACAAATAATGAAACTAGCGCCCTGCATTTATAGTGGACTGGCCAATCTAACTGGGGCCGACCTGGCCAGTCTAACTGGGCCGACTTCTCCTTCTGGGCATCAATAAATTCAATATAAATATATTTGTTCAGCCGACAACTTGTCTAGGGTTTCCTTCAATTCTTTGCTTCCTTCCGGAGGATTCTAGTCTCGTCATAGGTCATAATAGAGGTTCATACCTCCCAAAGCTACCATAATATTAACAGAAAGAGCACGAGGCCTTTCTTAAGCAACACCGGAGTGAGCCTCTTTCCCCCAGGGTTTTGATTCTAGGGCCCTGCCTTTGCAACACCTTAGAACCCTTCCCTCTTGTCTTTAAGTCTTCATCCTTTCAAAACCTTGTGCCCTTATCTTGTTTGACTCCATATACCCTAAGGCACTGATCTCTAACCTCCAACGTTGAAGTTTTAGTGTACAAAACCACTCTCAAAACTCTAAATTTGAAACCCTAACTAACAAACTAACCTAATTAAGGTTGACGTCACAGTTGGTTATCTCATCTTGACGCAGCAAGTGTTGAATGTAAGCAATTAAATGATGATTTAAAGCATTTATTGAGTAAAGTGTTGGTTGGATACGTTGCTAGCTTGATCATCTTGATATTTATTGATGAATTGATGCTTTTGCTATAGCTAATTGATAAAACGTTGACTTCATTGGTATCTATTGTTTTACATTGTTTATTAATTGATATCAGATAGTCACATGAAGTACTAACCCTTTGAGTTATAGCCTGCATATATATATTGTGTTGTCGTTGTCTTGTTCCGGGTAGGTGTTTTCAATTGGGCATACACTTCATTTATTGGTTGATTAGCTGGACTTTCTAACTTTGGTGGTAACCTGTGAGGAGGACCTTTTCCCTTGACTCTTTTACTTTAGCCTCTTCAAAAACCCAGGTTACCGTGGACATCTCCCCTAGGTTAACCTCCCTAAACAAAAAGAACCTCCCCACTAAGGTGACATTGGATGGGGAAGGTTCCTGTTACGCCAGTTTGGTCTGTATCCTTTAGCCCTTGACCTAAACTACAAATTGGGCGATAACAAGGCTTTTATCTTTTTCCGGCTTGCTTTTACCTTCTGGGCCTTTAGCCCCTTCTTCCCACAAGGCAAGGTGCAACCCTTAAATGATTGGCCAACCCAATGCCTGGACAAATGTAATGGGGTGGATGAGCGGGAAGCAAGATGAAAAAGTGGTAATATGACGGGAGCGGACGATGACTTTTCAGAAATCCCTCCTAGTGGCAAACCAAAACCTATGTTCACAGGCTTACTAGGGCATCATGTCATTCCCCCCAGACATGGTCAAGTGGACATGTATAAGATCCAAGCATTTGTTAGAAACAAAAGGAATTAAATGCACATATTCAAAGGTTTTGAGGATCAGAGTGACACATACCATGATACCCAGACTCATTACCTCATGGAGCAAGAACCATCTCTGATACGGGACCAAGCCGAAGGTGATGGATGCCGTTGCTGCTGAGAAAGTGGGGGCGTTGAAAGGGAGAAAAGATGGGCCCTCCAAGGCCATGCTCAAGTCGATCTGGCTCTCAGTACTCCATGTCTAGGACCTGTGGGCCTCGAGACATAATCTCCTAGTTATCCCTAAAAGTGGAGATAACAATGCCCTTCAAAATCTCACAATAGCCTTAGAAGACAAAGGGTTCATAACTGAGATTGTAGAATATCTCAGGGATGTATATCATGCTCAATACCAAGAACTTTCTGACATGAAAGAAGAGCTTATGAAGAAAATTGTCAACCTCTTGAAGAGGAGCAGGATCTCTCCCATGATTCAATAGAATGCAGTGAAACTAGAGAAGTGAATTATGAGGATGAAATATTGGTGATCGCTCCTCCATCCGACGAAGCTCTCCAAGATCCTATTGCTCCTGCACAGGAAGAAGTAAGCAAGGTGAGTTACTTCCCTTTCCAAATTTTTAGGGATTCTCTATCTTATGATGTGGAAAGTGGAGAAGTGTTGGATTTTCTAAACCCTTCATGTTATGATGAAAATGATGACTTTGTTGATAATATTAATGAATTCATACATGTTGGGAAGCGTAAATGGGATGTGATTGGATATGATGGGGATCCCATTTACGACACTGAGGATCATTCCCAAAAGTTGCCTTTACCTTTATCACATGAAGTTAATAAGAATTTTGACATTTGGCAACAAGAACATGACATGATTAGCAATTTTATTCAGACACCCAAGGATGACTTGATGCTATGCTCTCCTAATAATTTTCGGTCATAGCTTGAGGACTTTGATGACTATTCCTCTAAGCACTTAGATTTATTCTATGAAGAAAGTTATCAATCGTCGTTCTGCTCAGATCTTGATAAAAGTGAGGAAGTTACTTCCCTGAAGCAGGATACTTGTGATAAGATTTTCCACCTCCCTTTGATTACTTTACCTCGCTACGTCACTAAAGGTATGGTTTGGAAACATGTCCCTTATCCCAAGTCTCCTGTAAGATAAAACCTCATTCTGGATTTTAGAGGAAAGTTGAGTACCTCAAGAAGAAGCCTATTATCACAGTTTTCCAGCTTCCCCTTAAGGAATTGTCAGTCATCCTTTCAGTTCTTGCTAACCCCTTCTCAGGCTCAAAGTTGTGAAGACGTCCAAGGTAGCCAACATTCAGACTCCTCGGGTCAATCTTTCGAACCTTTGACTTTTCACAATCCTTTTCTGAGATGGATTGAGCATTCTCCTGAGAGTATGTCTTGGCATCACTTTTTCCCTCCCACCCGCCTCCATGAGCTAGACCTTACAGTTTCCATTGATACAATACATTTTCTAACTCGTGTTATTTTTGTGCTTAACTTATCACTGTTTTGGTTTATGATGAAGCACAAAGGCAGATATTGTGGGACATTGTTGGATTGGTTTCATTGGTCGTTTGACTACACCTAACATCCAGCCAATAGGTAAGTGCAGGTAAGTACGTAGGCATTTGCATTCATTGTATATACCATTTGCATTTCATGCCAGAGTGTTTGCTTTCACACCTATATACATGCTTGTTTTCATTTCACATGTATGAGTTGGGGGTGATATCACCACCCCAAATGATTACTGATAGTTTCTGTTGAGATCGAGCAGGTTACAGGTTATGCCAGAGATGTTGAGGTTCTCATGCGCTCTACGGTGAGCACATGTCCCTGAGTTGGAGCCAGATGTTATCCCCCACTTTAAGGATAGCTAAGGAGATTATGTCTCGAGGCCCACAGGTCCTAGACATGGAGTATCGAGAGCCAGATCAACTTGAACATGGCCCTGGAGGGCCCATCTTTTCTTCCTTTCAGTGCC
The DNA here is from genome assembly GCA_032191745.1 of Picea mariana. Classification (NCBI taxonomy): domain Eukaryota; kingdom Viridiplantae; phylum Streptophyta; class Pinopsida; order Pinales; family Pinaceae; genus Picea; species Picea mariana. Next base: position 3,506 of record JASDQU010368573.1, read on the forward strand.
TCGACTTTGTCAGCAACAGCAGCATCCATCACCTCGGCTTGGTCCTGTAGCAGAGATGGATCTTGCTCCATGAGGTAATGAGTCTAGATATCATGGTATGTGTCACTCTGATCCTCAAAACCTTTGAATATGTGCATTTAGTTATTTTTGTTTCTAACAGGTGCTTGGATCTTATACTTATCCACTTGACCATGTGCAAGGGGAATGACAGGATGCCCTAGTAAGCTTGTGCCCATAGGTTTTGAGTTGCCACTGGGGGGATTTCTGAAAATTCATCGTCTGCTCCCGTCATACTTACCACTTTTCATCTTACTTCCTGCTCATCCATCCCATTACATTGGTCCGGGCATTGGGTTGGCCAATCATTTAAGGGTTGCACCTTGCCTTGTGGGAAGAAGGGGCTAAAGGCCCAGAAGGTAAAAGCAACTAGCAAAAGATAAAAGCCTAAAAATTAAACCTCGAGATGCTTCGCCTAGGGATCCCCGAGAAAGCAGGAAAAAGCTTCTCAGCAAGAAACAATAAGGACCCATAAAAGTAATAAAACAAGACCTAGTCAAAGGATAGGGGTCCTCATTACGAGCCAACCTATTAGGTCCATGGGTATCTAACTATATGACACTACTAGCAGTTGGTAGTGGCTCTTGGTGGCATAGCCAAGAGAAAGGGGGTCTCATCACGAGCCAGCCTTCTCATTTCCGTGAAAGTGTTTGTGGGTAACATTGCCACCACTGGTCACCACGCCAGGGAAATGTCCCCTGATTAGCTTCTTGAAAGAAAAAACAATAAAGAAATAAGAATAAAAGGCATGAATGGGCTTGGAAACATTTACATCCGGGATAGGTGTAGCTCGCCTTCTACAAAGGCACCCACAGGTAAATCTTGCATTTCCCTGCTATCACTGCACCCCTTGTCAGGACATCCCTTATCCACATCATTCATTAACATGACTTGGATTTGATCTCTTCTGGAAACATCCCATTTCCAGTGGACACTAGCCCAATAGGACACCCTGTCACTTCCTCCAAACTTGCCTTACAGATTTGTATAATGTCTTTGAGCACTTGACTAGGTAAAAAGGGTTTTATGCACATGTTTAATAAAATTGATGATTGGATGTGATTGACATTGCTATGATCCCTGTGAATTATGAGCCCATGGAGGGCATATCTGTTGATGTGGAAGATCATACCCGACAGACATGTACCATATTGGGCAGGTACACATGGGGAGATGGTTAGTTCGGACCTCATGGGGCTGAAGAGCCCACCAGATGGATGTTGAGACCCCAGCAAGGGGCAGAGACAGGACAGAGGGGTTTGCACCGGAGAAGAGGAGGACATTCCACAGAGGCACCCTGGTAGAGCCTTACCTAGGGGGGTTGTGCCCTCTCCACTGGAACGTTGGCCTCGGAAGGCCCATGACGTCACCCAGGATGCCCATGACATCATCCAGCATTATGGATGTTTTGGGGAGGCAGTTATGGCAGTTGTGGCATGTGTGGCAGCTTGGAGAGGCCCAAGGAGGGCTAACATTTTGCTCCAGAAGGCCAATGCTTCCCTAAAAAGGGCTAACGTCACCCTAGAAAGGGCATGACGTCTTTACTTTTTCTTGATTAGGGTTTAAATTATGACATTTAATGTAAAACAGTATTATTTGGTATTTTGGCCTTGTCGGCCTTTTGGTGACCTAAATTTTATTAAGGTCACTTGGTATTGTATAAGTAGAGAGCTAAAACTCTCATTTTAAACATCATCTTTCACTCACACTTAGTGAGGTCTGAAATTTGCACCCTACTTTAGGGTTTTTGGCTGAAAATTGATGCGCACTTGTTGAAGGAGTCTCTTTCTTGGCTATTTTGGCATTTTCTTGGTGGAAGGTTTACAACTAGAGTTTGGACGTAGGATGCTTGGTGGATGTAAGTAAATTTCTGCAAACACTTCTTAATTGAATGGTTATGGTATTGTTTACTTGCATTTTTTTATTATAATTTGTTGGATTAAACCCTAGGGGACAAGCACATGTTGATGTCCTTGTTTCATGTCCCTACTAAGTTAAGCTAAGAGCCATTTTGATTTGCTGAAGTTAGATAGAGCCTTGCCATAGAAACACTCTACTTCTACTCTTCTAGGCTAATCATTTTTATTCTTATCGTTGAGCTAAGGAAGGAGGAAAACGCACTAAGGCCTAGGGTTTCTACACCTTCATGAGTCGTTTTCCCCTAGGGTTTGATTGATGAAGCCGTGCCTTAGCAACACTTCATCATTAAACTCTCTTGTCCTTAGCCATAGCATTTATTACTCAAGCTAACCATTTTAAATTACCTTTTGAGCTAGAGAAGGAGGAAGACGCACTAAGGCCTAGGTCTACTACACATTAGTGAGTCGTCTCCACTAGGGTTTGATTATTGAGGCCTTGCCTTAGCAACACTTCAACATTAAACCCTATTGTCTCTAGCCCTATCACTATCTTCACGGCCCTTCAACTTTTGCAGTGATTTTGACTCCATTTGCCCTAAATAACGCACTGATCTAAGACTTCTTGTGTTGAGTACCTTGATCACACTCAACTCCTAAAATATTATTGAACAATCATTAACTACTTCTAACCCTAGCTTAGACTAACATTCACTAACCCTATTGTTGCTATTATGTATTTGTGTTATACTTATACCTTGCAGCATTTATTTATCTTTAAAGCAATTGAGTAATTAGTTGAAGCGTTGCTTCTAATGTTGGTATTGTTACATTGATAATAAATTGCCATTGCACATTGTAAAGTTTCTTCTTTAGCATTTATTGTGAAGTGATACATTGTAATCATTGCTAGTTACATCATTGACTTGCTTCATCAATAATGTTTATCAATTGCTTTATATCAGAAGTCCATGATTATATGAAGTACTAACCTAGCAAGTGATCTTGCACATGTATAGTTTCCTTGTTGCTTTGTCTCGGGCAGGTACACTTTTGGTTACTATTTCCAGTTATCTTTACCTTTATTCGTTGTTAAGACGGATTTTTTGATCGGTGGTGACTTGTGAGGGGGAAAACTTTACTCAACCTTTTTAGCCTTTGCCTTCTCAAAACCCCAGGTCACCGGGGACGTCTCCCCTGGGCCTACCACCCTAAACAGAAAGAGTTATCCTATTGAGGTGACAGTGGTGGGATAGTCTCAGTTTCGCCAGTTTTCCTTTCTTCCATCCATCTTTTACCATAACTACAAACTGTGCGATAATAGAGCCCATGGAGGGCGTACTTGTTGATACTACAAGACCACGCCCGACAGATAGGTACATATGGGGAGATGATTAGCTCGGACCTCCATAGGGCTAAAATCCCACTAGATGAATGTTGAGACCCCAGCCGGGGGCAGACGTATATGTAATGTCCCTTTCCAAATAGGAGCTCCAGAAGAGGAGGCTTAATGGTCTAAACCGCCCCGTTAGACTATAGCCAGAGCCAAAGAGGGGTAAACAAGGTTACTAGAGGTCACTCCAGTCACAAGTGTTATATTCGGAAAGTGACATTGAGCTAAAAAGGGTTAAAAGCGCTTTTAAGTCATTATGAGCTAAAAATGGAAGTCAACAGTGAATTAGGGTTTCAGCAGTGATTTAGGGTTTTGGAAGTCAACAGCGAATTAGGGTTTCAGCATGATTTAGGGTTTTGGAAATCAACAGCGAATTAAGGTTTCAGCATGATTTAGGGTTTTGGAAAGCTATAAAAGAAGGGTCAGCGACCTAATTCATGATTATGCAGATTATGACTTGTCATTGAGGAGAAGAGGCGCATCTCAGGAGAGATAGTTCAGTGTATTCCAGGAGGAAGACACCAGTTGGCTGATTTCGGTGTTGAAAGACACACCCTAGTCACCAGGAAGATCATCCAAGTCTTCCATCATTCTTCATTGATTCCGTAGTGCTCCCATATTCCGGGTATTATCTTTTAGTTGCTTATTTGTATTCCGACTAAGATCCTTTTGTCTTTTGATCTAGCCGAGTGTTTTTATTTTATTCAGCCACAGTTGCTTATTTNTAGGAAGATCATCCAAGTCTTCCATCATTCTTCATTGATTCCGTAGTGCTCCCATATTCCGGGTATTATCTTTTAGTTGCTTATTTGTATTCCGACTAAGATCCTTTTGTCTTTTGATCTAGCCGAGTGTTTTTATTTTATTCAGCCACAGTTGCTTATTTATATTATGGCTAAGATCCTTTGTATGTTGATCTAGTCGAGTATTGTCACTTATTTAGCCGCATTCGGCCATTTTGTAATCCACAGAGATATCATAATACAAACTTTACAGTCCTTTGTCGGGTTTATTATTTGTATGATCATCTATATGTTGTAAACCTTTGATCCTATACACACATCAGCAGCGTATCCTAGACTAGCCAAGTGAGGAACATTACAGTATACCAGAGGCTTGCACCGGAGAGAGAGGAGGACATTCCACCAGAGACACCTTGGCAGGCCTGGACCTAGGGGAGTCTTTCCTTTCCCCTTGAACGTTGGCCTTCGAAGGCCCATGACATCACCCTTGTGACCCTTGACATCACCCAGGGTTAGATGGACATGATGGAGACAGTTGTGTGTCAAGTGGCACGTGTGGTATGATCTGGAGGCCTTGGAAGGCCTAACGTGTTAGCTTTTTAGCTTGGGAGGTACTCCACATGTTTTGTTTTGTATGCGGATGTTACCTTAATGTTTACACTACCAGGCACTTAACTTTGTAATAGTTTTTATAAAGTGTTTAAGTGGTTCTTTTATTAAAGTGACTTTTTAATAAAGTGTACCTTCTATTTTTAAAGTGACTTTATTTTCATAAAAGGCTTATGTAATAAAGTGAAATTCACTTTAAATTTTAAATGAGACATTTTGGAGGGAATGAATCATGACCCTTGATCTTGGAAAAGGCAAGATCTAATCTTGGCCTTTGGATATAGGGTTGGGGAAGGTGAAAAGACACTTTTGGGGGGGAAATGTCATTTTCAGATTATAAAAGAATGCATTGGATAGTGTGCAAGACATGTCGAATGTTTAAGAAGACATCGGGAGGAGAGTTAGAGAGATTTTCTGAGTATGCTTGAGAGAGGAAAGCGAGCAGCAAAGAGGGCACGTTTTTCGAGGAAAGTGGGCACGATTCCCAAGAAAAAAATTGTAAATTTTTGGGCGAAATATTTTTCTGTTGTGGGAGGCCGTACTGTACGGATCCATACAGCCGTACAGATTTGGCACGGAAATCAAGGCAATTTTTGGCACAGTTTTCGAGACAATTTTTAGATATTCAGTGGTTTTTTTGGGCCGTACGGAACAGTCCGTACAGTGGACTGTGAGCATGGAAAACGAGGTACGAAAGAGGCTGGACAGCGGTATGGTTTTGGCATGAAAAACGAGGCAGATTTCTGTGGCACAGATTTGGGGCTGTGACGTATTTTCCTTGGCTGGAAATGTTGTTTTGCTGCTGATATGTACTTTCCTGAAGCATAATAATAAGATCTCTCTCTCTCTCTCGTTGGGTTTCCCCACATTGGGGTTTTCCCTGGCATTTGCCTAAATTTTTGTGAGTTATGGGTTGTTGTCCACTGTGTATTTCCGCTGCATATTTTGCTTAGCAATGTGTATTTTTGCTTATGAAAATTTTTGAATGTGGGTTTTATGCATTTCTGAAATTTATGAAAACAATTATCTCTAGGTTGGTAAGTGTTTGACAGAATATTAGCTTGCTGATTTTTGTCATTAAAAATCTACATGGTATCAAAGCTTGGGCTTTGAGTGACAGTGGGCAGTGTGATATTTGGGCAAAAGGGTGTGATTGTTTTCCTTGAGTTGTGACAGGCAATATGGCTGCAAGCATTAGATATGAGGATCGGTTGGATGGCATTTCCAACTACTTGTAGTGGAAGGTCCGGTTGTCAACTGTTCTCAAGGAGAACGAGATCTATAGCTATGTCAACTCTATTGTAGCAACTCCTGCAGCAAATCCTGTTGCTTTGGACTTGCATGAGACCAAGGAAGCCAAAGCTCAAAGGATTATTCTGGATGGGGTGAAGGATCACCTTATCCCACACTTGGCTGAGAAAAAGACTGCCAAAGAGATGTGGGATGCACTTAAGAACTTGTTCGAGGCGAAGAACGAGAACCGAAAGATGACCTTGAGGGCCAAGTTGCATGATACCAAGATGGGTAAGGAGGAGAGTGTCTCTTCTTATCTTACTCGGGTGGCTCAAGTTAAAGATGAGTTGGCAGTGGTTGGAGAGGTCATTTCGGATTATGAGTTGGTAAGGATAGCCTTAAATGGATTCACCAAAGATTGGGAAGTCTTCGTGAAGTGCGTGGTGGGTCGTGAGCATCTACCAAATTGGAGCAGACTGTGGGATGATTTCACCTAGGAGGAGATCCGAGAAAGATCTCAGAGCAGTGATCAGAAGACAGACAGAGCTGATGAGAATGTTGCTCTTGTGGCAAAGAGCAAGAAGAAAGGAAGTTCTGGAAGGGACTTGAGTAAAGTCAGATGTTATTGTTGTAACCAGTTGGGGCACCTTGCCTCTCATTGTCCTGAGAGGAAGAAGAAGAAGAAGGAGCCAAAGGGGCCTGAGATAGCTGCTACAGCAGCCATAGAGGATTTTGCTTCAAAGTTCGATAAGGAATTTTCTTTGGTTACCCTAGTTTCCAGTGTCGACAGCGGAGGATTCGGAGGTGATGTCAGATGGATTGTGGATAGCGGAGCCTCTAACCACATGATGGGAATCTGGCGAGTATTCCCAGACTTCACAGAGATTGGTCCTGGCCGATAGGTGGTAAATGAAGGTGGTATAGCGAGAGTTGTATGTGGAGTTGGGAATGTCAGATTCCAACTCAAGTTTGGGGGACTCTTGGAGATGATGGAGTTCTCTTTGTTCCAGGGTTGAGTGTTAACTTGCTCTCAGTCTCAGCCTTGGAGGATGTAGGATATTGCATATTGTTCAAGAGGGAACACGTCTTTATCTACAGAGAGGGAGTGGACCCAATAGAGCTGCAGTTGATCAGTAACTAGGTAAATAGGTTGTATATGTTGAGAGGACAGCCTATGATGTATGATTCAGCGTCGGATGAGGAGCGTGAGGAGGCTTCTGAGACTGCGATGGCGCCAAGGTATCAGTCTTGCATTCCGAGAGAAGAGAGAGAGTCTCTTCTGAGCACTGGCAGAAGGCTCAACCAAGTTGATCGAACCGATGCTCAAGATGAAGTGAGCTCAGAGTTCCAGGAGGTTGCCAGGAGAAGATCTTCTAGTCTGAGTTCTGTGCAGATGTTGCGGATGGCTCCAGGTTCAGAGGGAGCTCCTACGGAGCACAGTGTGATGGGACCAGATGATGGAGATGGTAGCGAGTACATCCCTCGCTAAGAGGGAGTGTTATCTTTTTAGCTCGGGAGGTACTCCGCATGTTTTGTCTTGTATGTGGATGTTACCTTAATGTTTACACTACCAGGCACTTAACTTTGTAATAGTTTTTATAAAGTGTTTAAGTGGTTCTTTTATTAAAGTGACTTTTTAATAAAGTGTACCTTCTATTTTTAAAGTGACTTTATTTTCATAAAGCACTTATGTAATAAAGTGAAATTCACTTTTTAAATGAGACATTTTGGAGGGAATGAATCATGACCCTTGATCTTGGAAAAGGCAAGATCTAATCTTGGCCTTTGGATCTAGGGTTGGGGAAGGTGAAAAGACACTTTTGGGGGGAAAATGTCATACTCAGATTATAAAAGAATGCATTGGGTAGTGTGCAAGACATGTCGAATGTTTGAGAAGACATCGGGAGGAGAGATAGAGAGATTTTCTAAGTATGCTTGAGAGAGGAAAGTGAGCAGCAAAGAGGGCACGTTTTTCGAGGAAAGTGGGCACTGTTATCCCCGATATCTAGGGATAACTAGGAGATCATGTCTCGAGGCCCACATGGTCCTAGACATGGAGTACCGAGAGCAGGAGCGACCT
>JASDQU010368575.1:0-10297 GCA_032191745.1 Picea mariana
TGGGTTGTCAGGCCTGTGGATTGAAGAAGTAGGTTGTCATGCCTGTAAGAAAATCTCTCCAGGTGAGAGAGGTTGTTGGGGAAGTGATTTTCCCAAAGGCAGCCCAACGACAGCTATAGTTCTCTGAGAATTCCTATCCATCTTGTTGCTGAAGCCATGGAAGGGAAGTGGGGAAGCCTTAGGATTATTGAGCAGAGAAGGGGTACACTTCCTAGGGTGGGACAAGCATGTGGGGAATGAGAGGCTGTAGGATGTAGTGTGAGCTGGCTCCTGGGAGATAATCCTTCCTGTTGATTTGTGCGATTTTCCTGTTGCCCTTGCCAAGCTAGGAATCCCTTGCCTGATGGAGTTTAGTCCCAGCTAGGGGGTGACCCACTATTGAGCATGGTGAGCAGTGTGGTCTAAGGCTGGTAAGTTCGTGGAAGGTCTGGACGCAGTTGGTAGTCATCTATTAAAAGATAAGTACCAAATCTTTGTTGATTGTATGTTGTGTAATTGTAAATATGTTATAATTGATGAGTAATGCCTAGATATATCATATATGACGTATGTGTAGGCTTATTGTTATTTCCGCATTAATCTGTGTGTTATTACAATTGTCTGCATTTATTGTATGTATGTTTAATGTCGTTTCCACATGAATAAGTGTATGAACATAATGCTATAACTTTTTAAACTGCATTAGATAAATATGTATTTAAATACAAAATGGTATTAGAGCTATAAGAAACGATAAAGTTGTTTGGGTAGCGTTACTTGGCAGAGGTTGATCATTGGGGACGTTACAAAATGGTATCAGAGCATGAGAGACATTCAGACGTGGCTTTGCCTAGCCTGTTGGTGGCTGGGGATGTTACATCTTCGACTTTCGGTATCCCTATGATCCACACAATCAACGCAATATCAATTAACACTGGTGGGTCAAGCCACAGTGTCCCTCCATGGACGCAACTGAGTAGTAACTTAACACATGCATTGATTTTCAAGTTGTGTTTGAAGTGTGGAACCTCCAATAGGTTCAGTATTCCTGAATTCTCGAGTCTTGTGTCCCACATCTATGTTTCCAACAACATCGCTCATGTGCCCGGTACAATCTCAACTCACAAGTAATTTTTCCTGACCATCTCGGGAAACTTTTGCTTGTCTATGATATCGTGATCCACAAAATTGACGGTGGCAACCTTGTCGAGCATGTCTCCTTCAATATCTACACTAGGTGGGATTGGTGATGTTGCCAGTGGGTATTTCCCATCGGCTGGTACTTTGACTTGAGGCGCATTATCTTTCCTCAGTGGGATATAATCCCTATGGAAGTTTACCTGTGAAGCTAAAGCCAAAGCTCTAGGTATTTCCCCAACCTCTGGTGCATCTGCTGGTACTTTTGATTGCTTTATTTTCATTGTTGATGGCGCTACAACTTTCGGCGGGGCCATTTTTTTATGCGACAGGTTCCTTTACTTGCTCTGTGGTTGTTCTATTGTAGTTGTAGTTCAACTCTGAGTCACTAAGGTTTGCTCTGGTTTGCCTTGTCTTTCTCTCTCTTGGATACAACTCTTAGTAACAATGATTTACACTTAGCAACCTTTGACTGCTTTTATGCCTCCTTGCCAACTGTGCATGTCTCTTCACATCTTAACTAACTTGTTCAATCCACCAACAAGGTTGATGAATGGTTAAATAAATGCAGCTTTATTTCCAAATCTGTCGTGTGATTTTTGCCTCGTACTATCAATCTGTCGTGATTTTTGATGGATTTTACATTTAAGATTATACAACATCTTTATAACATATATTTATCATATTATCATCGTCGTTTCCATGCTTTAATGCTTTTAACGGTCTTATCATTGCCAAACTGTGCAACTATTCTGCTTTGACATCTTCTTGTGTCATGGTCTTTTTCTTCTATGGATTATTGTCTTATTTGGCATAGTTCCATCCCGATGCACGATCATTCATTTTGCGTAAGTTCTTATGTCTTTGTACTCTATTTTATTTTTCTATATCTATTTTTCTATTTGTTTTTCTTCCTTTTTTCTAGTTTTTATATGTTTTTTTGTGTTTTATCTTCCTACTATAGTACAGTTACTATGATACATGTGTTATGGAGCAACCTAGATTATTGCACAGACTGTCAATCGTCTCTATAGATTTTCAATGACTTCCATTCACCATTCCTCCAAGGAATTCTCCATTCAGGGTTTCCAACTGCGCGACACCTGTCTTTGTTACATGTTGAATCACATAGGGTCCTAACTAGTGAATTCTAAACTTTCCTGGATGCTGCATGAACTTGTTGTCATAGAGTAATACCAAATCTCCCACTTGAAACTTTTTCTAGTTTAATGTGTCTATCATGCCATGCCTTCTCTCTTGCCTTTTGAACTTGCTGATGGAAACCTGAAACAAACCGATCTTCCTCAAGTTGTACCAATTGCGATAGTCTCTCTTCTACTGCACCAGAGTCCAAAAGGTTAGTGATTGTTGTAATGTGCAGGATAGGTGGAATAAACTCCATTGGCATCATTGCTTCTTTCCCATAGACCAACATGAAATGTGTCTGTCCTATCAATGTTTTGCTTGTTGTCCTGCAGACCCATAACACCGTAGGAACTCTTAAGTCCCAATCATCTCTCCCTATGTTGTAGATCTTTGTCAAATCATTCTCTAGGATTTTATTGAAAGATTCCACTATCCCATTAGCCTGAGGATGATACAGGGTACTCTTCTAATGAAGAATTTGAAACTCCTCGGTCAATGTTGAATTTTTATTATTTAGAAAGTGTGTTCCTTGATCACTGAGTAATATGCATTGACATCCAAATCGTGTGACTACATTTTCAAACAAAAATCGTGCAACAATCTCTGCTGTGCAGTCTGTGACTGGTGATGCTTCTTCCCATCTTGTCAAATACTCCATCGCAGTTATTATGTACCTTTCCCTTGATCTTATTTCTTGTGGGTTGATTGGCCCCACAAATTCTATGACCCATTTATCAAATTCTTGCAACGTAACTTGTGGATTTAGAGGTATTTCATCCCTCCTAGATGGTTTTCCCACTCTTTGACATACATCACATGACCGACAGTATTCCTTAGCATATTTGTGAAGTGTGGGCCACCAAAACCTTGTGCAAAAAATCTTTTGTGCAGTTTCTCTCCCTGCATAATGTCCTCCTGCAATCCCTTCATGCATTTCTTTGAGTATCATCAGTCTTTCATGTTCCAACACACATTGTCTCAATATTCCATATGCACCCAACTTGTATAAATACCCTGCAATCAACTGATAATCTGCTGCTTTCACTACCGGTTGTTTCTTCTCTGCAAATATCATGTTTGATGGAGCCATTCCTGTACTTAGAAACTGCACAACTTTCGAGAAGTAATCATCCACCATTTTAACTACAAATATCTATGCATCTGGGAAGTTGTCATCTAAATTTCCTTCATCTTCTCCTAATAGTATGTGTGATAGATGATCTTGTCTTGCATTCAACTTCCCTGGTTTCACCACAGCTTCAAAATCGTATTCCTGGAACAATAGTAGCCATCTGCATATCATGCCCCTTAACACTGGCTTGTTCACTAAGTATTTTAACGCAGATTGGTCTGTGTACATCTTAAAGTGAGACCCCAATAAATAATGTCTAAAATTTTGTAGCACATAGACCATTGCCAATCCTTCTTGTTATGTACTGGTATAATTATTTTTTGCTATAGACAACTTCCTACTTGCAAAAACAATTGGGTGATTTATGTCTCCCTCCCCTGGTTGAGATAGTATTGCGCCCAAAGCTATGGATGATACATCTACGTGAACATGGAACTCCTTGTTCCAATATGGAAAGATCAAAATCGGCGTGATCACTAGTTTTTTCTTTAATGTGTTCAAACCCTTATGAAATTCCTCGTTCGATTGGAACTTTGCTTCCTTCTTTAGTAACTTTTCCATCGGTGTTGTGATCTGTGCATATCCTTTGATAAATTTCCTGTAATACCATGTATGACCCATAGTTTCCCTCAACTTTCTGACTGATGTAGGTGGTTCTAAATCCATAATTACTGCAATCTTGGTTGGATCTACTAGTAGTCCTTGCTTGCAGACTACATGGCCCAAAAAAATTCCAAACAGTGCACAAAAAACACACTTCTTCAAGTTCAGCGAAATATGACACTGTCTACACCTATCCAACATTAGCCTGATTAATTTTATGTGATCCTTCAGTAGGCTGAACATAGTCCAATCATCCAAGTACACTTCAAGGAACTTCTGAATAAATTCCTTGAACGTTGCAACCACTACTCTAGAAAACACCACATGGGCATTCTTTAGTCCAATGGGCATTACTATATATTGATAACTCCCCCATTCTATCATGACAGTAGTCTTGTATCAGTCTTCCTGCATAATTTTTATCTAATGGTACCCCGAGAATCCTTCGGTGAAAGCATACGTCTCTTGGCCTCCTACGTTCTCCAATACCTCATCTATGAAAGGTATTGGGAATGGGTCATGTAAACACACATCATTCAGCTTTCTCAGATCCACGTAGCTCCTGATTCCTCACGTCTTCTTGTCCTACACTACCATTGGACTGATCCACTCAAATTCTTCTATCGATTCAATGATTCATGTGTCCAACATCCATTCTATTTTGGATTTTACCTTTTCCGCGTACTTCGGATTTAATCTGTAAGGCCTCTGTCGCACTAGCTTAACACCTAGTTTCAAGGGAATCTTCATCTCGCCCAAGTCCCCAAATATCCCCTTCATCTCAGAAAATGTAGTTGGGAATAGCTCATGATATTCGCGTAGCAAGTCTACAATCTTCTCTACTGTCTCATCACTCCAGTAATCCCCTATCCGTGGGAACTTTGGATTCTCTATCATCCCAATGTTTACCTTTCGCGTCTTTATGGGCTGTGTGTACGCAACAGACTCAAGCTCTAGTCCTTCTACTACCCATTCTCCTTCTGTTTTAGATACTTTCACATTCATGGGATCTTCCTCCTCCTGTTCTTCCTTAGCCACATTGTAACACTCCAATAACTCATGGAAAATCATAGTAGCTCTGTGCAGATTGCACACGGGTACCATCTCCATCGGCCCTTCTTCTAAGAAGATCTTTGTTCAAATAGCCTGTAGCGTTGCATCTATCGATGGGGATTCATGTTCAAATGTAAATGTGACTTTGAACCTCTGAGCCAACTCTTCCCATCTCATTGTCTCTCTGCGCATTTCCAATTCCACATACCAGTTCTTCAGAATTGTGCCTAGTTTATGTATAAATCGGTGCATCCATTTTGTTTCCGTTACTGAAATCAATAAGGTCCTGCACTGCTCAACATGACCTGTTGGATCACTCTATCCTGTATACTTCTGCGCAATATTTTCTCCCTCAGTACCAAACCTAACTTGGATTAGTCTTCTGCACTGCGACCAGTCTTCCATTCCTTATTTGTGTTCATCCCACCATCTGGCTGGAGTCACTTTTAAGACAACATCTAGTGCCAACAACATTTATTGTTCGAGTACCTGCAATTCAAATTCCTTTACAAACAAACTTATATAAGTTAATCCATCATACTTGGGTGGATCACATAGTTCTATTCCAATCCAATGCAAGGATCGTGTTATGTGTGCACGTCATCTAGTTGACCCTTCATGCATCCTCGACTACCATTGCTCCATACCTTCCTCTGAATATGATGCACATGAACTGATAATTCTCCAACTTAACGCGCCATCTATAGTAGGGTTAACATAATCATCCATTCGTGGAGTCATGTTATACAAATTGTCAATGTCATTCTTGTTGGCTCTATGTATCTCTTTCCCTCTACAGGGTCCAACGATGCAATAACTTTCAAATATATGACTTCAAATCTCATTTCCCTCTTCTTCAGATTAATGATTTCCTAGTTATCAAATGCGCATTCAAGTCCCATCAGTGTTAGATATGGTTTAATATCGTCCACGATCTCAATAACTTCAAAGTCTTCCACATTGCACACCCCATCTATGTTCACAGGTACTCCTGTTAATCGACCAATCGATACTATTTTGTGCTGATTCACGAGCCTTAACTGAATAAGAGACCATACTAGCTTAGGTTTTCCCATCATCTCCCAGGTCTGCTTAGGTAAAACATTTACATCAGACCCCAAGTCCAAGATAACATTATCCACATCATATTCCATGATTTGTGCATTGAATCTGAATTCTTCGTTGGTCCTCTTCCTGCGCAGTACCTGATTCACCACCCTTTGTGCGATGGGAGTTTCCTTTCCTTATGTGCAATGATCAATCATGTCACATAGTGTATTCATTACAGTTTCATCTTTTATTAGGTCTACAAAACTCCTCAAGAATTATCTTATAGTGCTTACCCTCCTAGTTTCCTTCTCTGACACAACACGATCTTCGTCATGAGGCGCATATGATATTGATGCTCCCCAACCCTGTCCAATTATCTCTTTTTTTTCCCTCTAGTATGTCTCCTTTTCTTCCTAAGGATCAAATGTTGGTATAGGTCACGTTGAATTCCTTACCCATTGCTCAGTCTGCTTCTCTCCATTCAACACATCAACTCTTGTTCTAGATCCTCCGCGTGTAACAACTGCTATTCTTGGTCCTTCATTACGTTTTTCGGCTGATATTTTCTACACATTCTGATTTGGATTTTGGTTCTGATTTCCTCTTGCCTGCCATTTCGCAACTAGTTGAGGACAATATTCTCTCGCATGGTCCATTTCTCTACATTATGTGCACGTTGTACATGGATTCATGAAGTCGCGGGATAAATGTCCCTGTTGATTGTAATTGTAACATATAATCAATCCTCTTCCTCCCCTACCAAAATTTCCTCTACCTCAACCTCTACTGAAATTTCCCCAATTTCCTAGATTAAATCCTCTTTGATTATTATATTGAGGACCACCCCCTTCTGTCGCAACATTCTCCTCCTGAATCATGTACATATATGTAGTGTGCTCCCTCATCAAATTAAATGCGTGCCAGTCCTTCTCTTCATGTTCGACTGACTTGCAAAATTCGCAAAACAAGTTCCTTGGTGTACTCTAATACTTCTGTAGTAGTGGACACTCAGTTGGATGATGGCGCCATTTCTTCCACATCTCGCAATACCCCCCTTCTAGCAATGGATTCAACGCTCTAGTTGCAAAGTACTGCGCGAATGTTGGGAATTCATCCTTGTGATGGCCTTCAGTCCTACACTTGGTACACTAGGCTTGTTCGTGTTTATCCTTCCTTTTTATAAGTTCTGTCAGTTGAATCGTCAAAGCATCCAACTGCGTCTGAACTTGCATCATCCCTCCACTATCTCCTACAGAGGATGATTCAAATTTCATTGCAATTTCTAGCACCTCGGGCTACAACGCAACCTTCCGTTGAATCAATGGCTTGTGAATATGCGGTAGAAGTCCTGCAATAAACCATTCTTTATGTTGTTGATCGGGGATCTGGAAATTCAGCCTACCCATCAGATCCTTGAACCTTTGATTGAAGTCCCATACTGACTCTGTTTGCACCTATTTAATCTCTTTCAGTTATGTAATGTACTATGACTCATACTTTGGCTTCTTGAAATCTTTCAACAATGCTTGCCTTATCTCTACCAAAGTCATGGCTTGTCCTATAGGCGTGGTAATCTACAACTTCATGTACCAGACTAACGCACAACCTCAAAATGTTGTTGCTAACTGTGCAATCTTCATAGCCTTGTGCAAGACATTCTTTGCGGCCCAAATTGTCTTGCAAACAAACATATGTTGTTCTGGGTCCTCTGACCCAACTCCCTGGAACGCAGGTAGTCTGAGGGTGTTGTCTACCCCTGCCATGTTACTTTTTTTAGTTCCTCCTCTTGGTGATGTTGGTTGACTCTGACTCTACGCACTGCTTCCACTGCTATGATTGATACTATTTTGTCCTCCTGTGCCAACTATAAGTGCTTTTTATAAGTATTCAATTGTTATTTTTGATTGTGGTGATGCACATGGGGTAGTGGATTCGACACATAATCTATTTTGAGTAGGAATTAATGGCTTTGTTATTATAGGACTGGACTAGGATTCCTCTTCCTCTCCTCTTATGTGTGGTATTTCCATGATTTGGACTATTGTGCAAGGTTCTCTCCCCTCTGATTCACTGTGTGACTATCCTTTCTCATCCCCAGTCTTTTTCCTCTTGTACCTCCTTCCTCACGCAATACTCCAAACTTGTCTTCTTCCTCTGGTATGCCCTCTATAGTCATCTTCATTCTCATTCCCTCCCTTCCTTCTTCATCACTTCCTTCGTTCTCTCCTATTCTCAAACTATCCTCTTGTCATCCCCCGGTTCCCCTATGTGCGGGAACCCTTTAGACGCTAAGGTGACAAATATGGTAGTGGATGGCCTCGGCAAGGAGGCCAATGATGGTTGTGTATTCTGATTGGTTGTTGGTTGCTGAGCCCAAACATATGTCGTTGGAGTGGAGCAGTTCATGTGAGGGGATATAGAGGGCCCAAGTGGCTGAAGCCAGATTCTGTGTCCATCGGCTAGCTTCGTCGGCGTAACCGATGTGGTAGGCCGATGGAGGAGGCATCTGTCAATAACACAAATGGTAGATTAGATGCAAGGCACGGAGGGGAAAAAGAAGATTAAAAAACTCTATGAAATGTGTACAAAAAAGAAAAAGCCTAGTGTAGAATGGCTATGCTCAAGCATAAAATTTCTTTAAGTACAACCCGTTGACGGGTTTTTTGAGAGGGTGGCCTTCAGGAGAGGCCAGGATGTATGCACCTTTAGTGAGGCAATGTTGAATCATGTAAGGTCCATGCCATAATGACTCGAATTTTCCATGGCCGAGGGTATCATGAGCAATATCGTAAGCAAGGACGAGGTTGCCTTTGTTGAATGAGCGAAGGTTGACATGGCGATCAAAGGTGGTATTTGACCATTTTTTGGCTGCCTCATTGTTCTGTAATGAAGACCGATGGTCTTCATCCAACGATTCTAAGTTCAACAAATGCTGCTCCATTGGAGTAGTGTCGGGTAATAGCTCAATAATGGTGCGCAATGTGGGAATTTCACACTCGATGGGGAGAGTGGCTTCGACCCCATGGAAAAGATGAAATGGTGTAAAGCCAGTGGCAGTTTTAACTGTCGTGCAATAAGCCCATAGTGCGGAAAACAACATATGATGCCAATTGGTCTTATGTTTGTTAACCGTGTGTTGTAACATGGTTTTGAGGACCTTGTTGACCGCTTCTACCTATTCATTGGACTGAGGGTAGTATGTGGAGGCGAACTCATGGGAGAATCCTAACCTGGAGGAGAGTTCAATGGAAATCTCATTCTCAAAGTGTTNATTGCTAGATGGAGGGTTGCAAGTCATGAAGTCTATGCTCCATTTGCAAAATGGGCTGGCAGTGATGACTGGGTGTAGAAGAGTAGGTGGCGCTCATGATTTGTTGGCGTAAAGATGGCATCTGTCACATCGCTTCATTGCATGAATGAAGTCATGAAACAACGTGGGCCAGAAGTAGCCTGGTCGAATGATTTTTTGTGCGGTGGAAATCCCTGAGAGGTGTCCACTGCAGGCGCCATTGTGGCAATCATTCAGGACCTTGTCGGCTTCGTCAATGGTCAAACATCGACGGAGGACGGTGTCTACCCCTCGTCGATATAAAATGTCTCCGATAAGGAGGTAACAAGGGGCTTCATGGAGAATGCGTCGATGATCATCTCAGGAAAGATGGGGTACAGACTTTTGGGTTCAAAGGTAGACGAGAAGGTTGTCGTAGTAGGGATCATCCGAGGGGATGTAGAAGAGATGTTCGTCGGGGAAGTATGTGTTGACGGGTGAATTGGTAGTTTCTGAGGGAAACGTCGTAATGAGTTCGGCGAGGATGAGGGCTTTCTTTCTCTTGGGTGTTGAAAATTCGAGGTTGTACTCTTGAAGCATGATGATCCATCAGGCAAATTTACCATTAATTTGCCGATGAATGAGCAAGTATTATTGCATGGGGTTGGAATCTGCTATGACTTTGGTAGTGCGAAGTAGGATGTAATGGCGTAGTTTCTGGACTGCGAGGAAAAATGCAAGGGCAATTTTCTCTTCGTGATTGTACTTCAAGGGTGGCCCTGAAATATTTTTACTATTATAGTAAATTACATGCTCACGGTCATCATCCCCTAGTTGGATGAGAACTCCTACTACTGAGATGGCTAAGGCCCATAAGTAGAGGATATAGTCGGGTGGAATAATCAAAGGGGCATTGGAGAGTGTCGCTT
>JASDQU010368579.1:11576-21959 GCA_032191745.1 Picea mariana
TGACAAGGTAGGTCTGTAAAAAGGGCGTGACAGGTTTATTCCCCCCGACCGCCGACCCCGATACTTTTCGGCATCGACAGTCCCAGGTTTATTTTCACACACGCATCTTGTTGAAAACCCAGACTCCGATTGAGATACACGATCAAACCACCTGCCCCCACCTATCACGTGTCGTTTCCAGAGTGGTTAAACATATGATCGAGTTTTCCCTTGAGTCGTTAGCAGTTCCCAAGGCCCAAGTCGTACCTCGACTCAGTTTTTCCACATCAGCACCGTACGACGAAATTAATCGACGTCGAAATTTATAAACATGAGGATGCCAACGAAACATCCACCATGCATCGTTGATCCTCGACCTGCCCACTCGAAAAGCAACACAATGGGACGTTTTAACGCCAGATACGTTTAGATTCGATGCATTTAAAGGGATAATTAATTCCAAAAACTCGCATTAGTTGCTAATTCATGCACGAATCAAAAGGACCGTTTGAACCCATTGATACAACACATCACCCTCCATGCCTCCATCGTCAACCCACAATGAATTAAATTGCAGAGATTTGGCGGTAGATTTGTTTTAATTTCACTCATCACCTGAATTAATTGGTTGATACGACTCATAGGATCTTTCCCGTTAAATTATTTTGAGCCATTGTAAACAAAATTATTCTGCGCGCAAAGAAATTCAGATCATTCAGAGGAGAAAGACGAGCAATTCATAAAAAGCTTCCAAGATCCCGTGAGTATTAAACAACACAGTGTAGCAAATGTTATAGGTATGTACCAATCTGGATTTTTTGTGTTTTCACTTCACAAATACATTTTGATCCAATATTGCTCTGTATGTTGGCCCTAAAGGATTTTTTCATTTGCAGGAACAATGCCTCCAAGAAAACCAACCACCAGGAAATCTCCAAGGGCGTCGAAGCTAAAGGAACCAGATGTGGGAGAAAGTTCTTCCCCAATGGTCGCAAAACAACTGGAATTTACTCCAAGGCCAATACCTGTCATCAAGACATCCACCAAGAAGGTTTTCATTCAGCCTATGGCTTTGGAAGACACAGAGGCGAACATAGGGACCAAGGCAGTATTCCCGCACTGGGGATAACTCTTCCAAAAGATCAAGTGGGAAGAATTTCTCGAGTATACTCTGCACAGCGACCCCGATATGAGAAGGCTCAACGATGAAGTTTTTCTCAATATCCGAAGATCGTACATGCACATGGTAGCGAGCAGAAATCTAGTTTTTCCCACATGGAACTCCTAAAATGGCTTATTGACCACACGGACACACAAATATGTCTGATTAATGATGAAAATTGCGAGTGTGTCGGGGTTTTCCTTCCAGTGGAGGTGCAGAATTACTACAACCTTAAAGACCCGGATGAGCAACTGAACACCGATTTTGTTGAGAGATTCTATGAGAAACATGACACCAGCAAGGTGATGGCTTCATGGTGGAGAGAGGATAAAAATTTCACCAATCAGACCTCTAGCTGGTACTGACAACCAGCTTAAGAGAACCATATATGATGATGATGAAAGCCCAGAAGTATCTCTTGAAACCCCGGTGCATATTGAAGAAGAAAAGGGACCTGAGAAGACATCTTCTTTTGTTCCCGATGTCCAAAATCAAGAGGTCCCACAGGAAAAAAAAAATCCGAAAATGGCCTCAACACAAAGATGAAATATGCATCGGAGACCCGAGCAAACAGTCCGAAGGACAAGTCAGGACCGGGCGATCCAGAGGAAGGAGCCCTGCAAAAGGAAAACTGATGAACAAGTAAGTATCAAGTCTATCCCTGACGCCTCTATTTCAGTCGATACTCAGATCCTCGATGAGCAACAGATAGAATTTGGGCCTTCAGCGCACAGCGAGGAAGTTCGAGATCCCAATCTTGAATAATTATGTACCGTCGGGAATTTCGTAAATACACTCACATGGGGGGATCAGCATATTCCCGAACCTGTGGACGAGGTAGCCAATATACGAGCAATTGCCTATGATCGGAAGAAGAAGGCTATTGTCCAAAGGACCACCAATAAAAGGAGGATTACTTTAGATCGCTCCATCCTCATCACTACAGAAGAAAATTTGATAAACACAGAAAATTCTAGAACATCCGACCTTATCGGCATGGGGATGGCGATCTCATATGCCACCTTGGATAGAGATAAAAGAGATGAAAAAGAGTTGATCACCACCATGAAATAACTAGAACATTTGCACCATCTGGCTAAGTACTATCAGGACACCACTCAGGTTGCGGTGTACTTGAGGAGTGAGTTCAAAGAGGCCTGTAGCAAGTTCACAAACGAGCGGCACCTTTTGACTGTGAAGATAGTTGAGCTCTAGGAAGGTACTCTCATGGGACTCATGACGTGCAAGGATATGGAGCAATGGTACGAAAATGCGTAACAAGTTGTAGAGCGAATCGACTACATTGGTGCAGTCCAACAGGGCCGAGAGAAAGAATAACACGGCATTCGGATTTTGAACAAAATCAGTCTGGATCGCATAAAGAAGTCGGTTGAATATTGAGAAAGAATGTCTCAGGAACTGCACTGATAAATTCAAGAGAAATGTGCCAAATGTGATAAACATTGGGGTAATATCAACAAGGCTATGAAATATATCGGATTTCCTGAGTTCGGCACACTTGACGACTTCGATGACTTGTGTGACATAGTTGAATCACACACCAAGAAAGATTCGTTATGGGTCGAAGAGCTAGCGAAGGTGACCGGCACAATGCCAGGACAGGTGCAACAATTTATGGAACACCCGATAAGAGCTTGGGCTGTGCTACATAGGTTAAACGTCGGTCTGGTGAAATATCGGGCACATGCAGTAAATATTAGAGAGATTTGCGTGGCTCTGATGGAACAACATAGATTTCCATACACCCACACCTACGAGGAGTTGTTCATTAGTTGGTCGGAGTATGAGAAAATTCACCCTTTCAAAGTAATATATTGAGATGACTATTGGAAAACCATTAGGAGAGAACGCCACATGGCGAATTCTGTTTTGTTTAACTGCACTTTAGCCGTTATTTTTAGTTAATTTTATGTTATAAATAAGAGAATTGACCGATTAGTTAAGGGTCGATGGTCGTTGCAAGAAACTCTCCTTTTCTAGTTTGTTAAGAATCATTTTGGAGCTACCCGTAATTGAGAAGTCCTTATGGACCAGAGATAAGTTATATTTTCATCAAATGCATGTGTGATTGGGCATAGAGAAGAAATATTTCCTATCTTGTCTCATGAATGGATGTTGTAACAAGTAAGAGCTATTAAATATGTTGTTAAGTTATATGATGCAATGCTTTACAGTTATTTTCTTTAATGATGAAGATGAATCATTTTGTTATTATGTGATGGATGATTAGAGTAGGTGAATTAATTTGTTTGCCATTATTTTATTGCATATGTGTTTTCTTTCTGATAATTAGTATCTTAGACAGTAATTGGATGCTCACATGGTTAACGTATTAGTACTAGGCATGTGGTATAAAATTATCGACTGCATGCTTGAGTAGCAGGTTATCCCAAGCTCATCCTCTTCTCCAATAGTTAAACTTAATCTTGTTTGTTGCCAAGTTGGTTTATATAGGCTTACATCTTATATCGGTCCCACCTAAGAGAAAATACAAAAAGAGAAAGTCTGAACTAAAGGAGACACCTTCGCAAGAAAATGTAAAGCCCATCTATTAAATTGGTCGGATCGCAAGATCTGGAGAACCATTCCACTATTAAATGTTGCAGAGTCTAATTGGGCCTCAGTGGCGGGTTTGGTTCTTGTTGTTGAACTAAATGGATTTAGGACCCATCAACAAAATTGGCACTAGAAGGAGGGTTGAAGAATGAATGGTTGAATACATATTTCATATAATATTTCAGACAGCCTGTAGATTCAAAACAGTCGACATGAATGGATAGTCATTCCCAAGACAACCCACACACGCTGAGTACTCCTAAAACGAGTAACTCACCCCAGCTCGAGGAATGACGCTTGTTCCCTGACATACCTTACACTCTCCCTCATGAGGAATTAAATCAATTTAGAAGAATCACAAGATCATATGCCCGACGGATCGGTGCGTTGTCTTTAGCTCTTATACTTCCTTGAAGACAAAAAATAACTAGACCAGTGGTCAATACTCTTGACGAGGTTTTTTTGCACATGGTAGAAGACCTGATAGATTTCGCAATCACCGAAATCGAACATCCTCTTAATCTGATCCCTGAAATGCCAGCTGGCAATGTCTTTGAACCAGACGATTTTTTCGAAAGAGGAGGAGTTTAACTCAGAATCTGAAGATATGGAAGACCACAATGACCATAATGAAAAAAGGGGAAACCCACCATAGAATAATCAACCTTGGTTGGCCAGATATGCTTTGGCTCTCATGGGACCAATCCATAACCTTCCCCGACATCCAGAGAAGTTACTTCCTAAATTTGATCCCGAGACCTCAGGATTGTCTGAAGATCATATCAAGAAATTTATACTAGCGATCAGACTTATGAATCTCCAACATGAAGACATAGTTTGCAGGTTGTTCCCCTACACATTTGAGAACTCAGCCTCCACATGTTATTTTAACCTACCTATAGGATCCATAAGTAGTTGGACAAAGTTTCAAAAGGATTTTTTAGATAAATTTTTCGAAGAAACCACTATAGGAGCTTTGATGGCTGAATTGTTCGCAGCCACCATGAATGAAAAAGAGAAGTTTAAATATTTCAATCAAATATTGACAACTATTTTGAACAAATTCCAACCTGAAGCTAAACCAACTCAGGAGTTGAAAATCAAAGTATATGCTAATGCGCTCCCAGCTTCTATTTCCATGTTTGTGAAGAGGGTTGCCAAAAGAACCTTAGCTGAGAATTTTGAAGAAGCCAAAATGATAGAGTTCTAGATGAAAGGGTGTAAAGAAGGCCAGGTCTCTTTAGTTAAGAAAAAAGTTCAACCTCCTCCCAAGAGAGGACTCCTTTTGACTAGACTGCAAGGGAAACAAGCAAAACAGACTCCCGACAAGGGTAATGGAGACATAGAAGATCTACAATGCATGGTTAAGAAATTATCAAATGAGATCATAGACATGAAGAGAAATGTAGGGGAAGAAAACCAAGGTCAAAGGCCCTATAATCCTTTCTTTAAAAGAAACTCGTCGTTCAAGGAAATTGAACCTCCCCCAACAAATGTAAATATCTATCTAGGAAACATGGCATCTGATTCTTTTTGTACCTAAACCACTTTGAAAGAGACTGCCCTCAATGGGTGCATGCCATGAATTTGATGGCCAATCAATTTTTATATGAGGTTTCCCTAACCGAACAAACAAGCAGTTCAGTTATGAATGTTGTTGATCAGGAAGAGATTGATCCACCAGAAGATACAACCATGTTGATATGTGATCCTGAAATGATTATGCCTTCTGATGACTTATTTCAGGTTCAAGAACCACCCGCAGAAGTCTCGGTTGTGCAAACGCGGAGTAAGGGTTCACCTGTCTCAAGAGATCCTACTACTACCCAAAATCTGGGAGGGAGAGTGACTCTCGATCACCAGAAAGCACCTTTTTCTCCCCGTAAGAACCCTATTAGCATCCATACTCGAGAATCGCCCAAACTAGAGCACAACATAGTTGAATATTTGAAGAAGTTGAAGGTTAATATATCAGTTATGGACATATGTAGAATTCCTTAGTAGAAATACTTTCTGCTAGAGGCTTTGAGATCAGTAGAAAACCCTACTCCAGGCGATGAATAGCAAAGAAATCTAACTTCCACAGATCTAGTAAATAAACCAACTGTGAATACTTGCTCAGAAGATAAGAAGTGAAAACCCTTTGTCCCACCGTTCCTTTTAATGTTTGAAGTTTTCAATAGGAACCTCCACAATTGTTTGGTCGATTCAGAAGCATCTTCTAACGTTATGCCACTGTCTATTTGCAAAAACTTAAATGTTATTCCTCTCAAAAGCGATAAATATGTAATACAACTAGACAAAACCCAGGTCAAAGTCATGGGGGAACTCAAAGATGTAATGATCAGAATAGCGACACATCCTAACTTTGTGCAAGTGATTGATATTATCGTTGTAGATATCCTAGAAGCTTATGTATTGTTATTGAGCCGAGATTGGTCTGAGAAGTTAAATGGATACTTTAGTACAGACTGGGCACACCTTTGGCTACCACTGAAGGGATACAAGAATATGATCAGAATTGATAGGGAAAGGTATCTGAAACATACTATCATTGATTTAGAAACCCTAAATGAACCCTCATCGACAGATTTCCTTGTGTTAGGCGATTATTCCTGTGATTCCTACTTCGGAAAATTTCCCCCTCTCTCATCTAATGTCCCTCTTACTCAAAATTTTGAAATGGTTTTTCAAGATAAATCGTCGATACCAAAAGAGGAAACCCTCTTCTGTCAAGAACTTGTGTTAGAAATCACCAGACAAAAGATAGGAGAGAACGAAAGTAATAAGAAGGAAGAAACGGTTAAATTTCTCTCACAAATTTGGACCATATACTTTGATGGATCTAAATCACAGGAAGGTTCAGGGGCAAGGTGCATCCTCATTGATCCAAATGGTAAACGTCATTTCTTGTCCTGTATACTTGAGTTCGAGTGCACAAACAACACTATCAAGTGTGAAGCTCTAGTCCAAGGGTTAAATAAAGCCATAGACTTAAACGTCAAAGAATTGAAGGTTTTCAGAGAATCAGAAATTATCGTTAAACAAGGAATACTATACATTGCAATTCCCCACACCTAAAGAATTATCAACAAGAAGTGCATAAGTTAATAGAAAATTCTGTAGCTTTCAATATTACAGTGATCCCCAGAGCAAAGAATATCCGTGTTGATTCCCTAGCCACAGCTGCTTCAAGGTTGTCACCTTTATAAGATTATGAAGCCTCCCAGTTCACTGTGGGACTACTCTACAAACCATCGGTGCCTAACAACATTTCTAATTGGAAGGTATTTGAAGGGAATGAACAGATCATAAAATTTCTAACGAACCAAGATAATTTTAAGGAATGATCTATTGACGATGAAGTATTCCATGAACAATCAACAGAAACTGATCCCCAAACAGGTCAAACAACTGAAAAATCGAAGTCTCACACAATCTCGAAGGGGATAGCTAGTTTAGAGAATATCTTTGACCTAAAAGGATGATTTAAGGGGCCCAAAAATGCCAAGATCGGTAGTTCCTGTCCCGTGCATGAAAATATAAATCTTGGAACCCTGGAAAACCCAAAGAATATAAATCTCGGCAAGACCATATCTAATGAGAAAATGAAAGTGTACCTCAAACTGTCCAGACAATATCAAGATGTCTTTGTGTGGTCCTACCGAGATCTGAAAACTTACGATGCCCATATCATTCAACACACTATACCATTAAAACTTGAAGTGAAACCCTTCCAAAAGAATCTCTGGAAGTATCACCCATCCCTAGAACCTCTCATGTGTCAGGAGTTGAAGAAACTTTTAGATGCCAAAATTATCTTCCAGATTAGGCATTCTGCGTGGGTAGCAAATTTTCTCCCTGTGAGAAAAAAGTCTGGAGAAATCCGCTTATGCATAGATTTTAGGAACCTCAACAGAGCTTTAGAAAAGGACAACTACCCAATCCCACCAATGGAACAACTCTTGCAGATTGTGTCCAGTTCTCATATTTTCTCTCTACTGGACGGTTTCTCGGTTTACAACCAAGTTCTGATTTCAGAGGAAGATCGTTTGAAAACTACCTTCTGAACCAAGTGGGGAACTTCCGCTTACAAACGCATGCCCTTTGGGTTAATCAATGCGGGGGAAACCTTCCAAAGGGCCATGGACGTAGCATTTTGAGTAGTGATCAACAGGTTTGTGGTAGTGTATCTAGATTACATAACTGTGCATTCGAAGAATAGAGAGGAGTACATCCAACACTTAACCCAGATTTTCAAAAGGTATAGAAAATACGGTATATCCTTAAACCAGAAGAAAACTATCTTTAGTGTGGAGGAGGGAAAGCTATTAGGTCATGTTATATCCCAAGCTGGCATTCACATAGACCCTGAGTGAGTCAAAGCTATAACTCAGATCTCGTTACCTCACAACAAAAGGACAATGCAATCCTTCTTCGGGAAAATCAATTTTGTAAGAAAATTCACACTTGATTTCGTCGAGACTCTCAGACCACTACAAAAGATGATCCATAAAGATGTTGAATTTAAATGGGATGATGAACGAAAGGATGCTTTCAGCAATATTAAAACTATTATATCTCAAGCCCCCGTGTTACGAAGTCCCGATTTTAATAGAGATTTCTTCCTCTATACTTTCGCCTCTAACCAATCGATAGTTACAGTATTGACTCAGAAGGATGATGACAACAATGAGGCTCTGGTGTCATTCATGAGCACTAACCTCCAAGGAGTCAAACTTAATTATCCTGCTATAGATAAACAGGCCTATGCAGTATATAATGCAGTAAAGCACTTCCAATCTTACATCCTCAAGAACCATACCAAAGTAATCGTACCTCATCCTGCAGTCCAATCCCTATTTACTCAACAGGAGATGGGGGAAAGAAGAGGGAACTAGATGGTAGTAGTCCAAGATTTTGATCTAGATATAAAACCTGCCAAACTAGTTAAAGGGCAAGGGTTATGGAAACTTACAGTTGAATCCCAAGATCAAGTAAATGAAGACTCCAGATGGGAGAATGAAATGGAATTATGGTGTGGTGAAGCTTCATAAATTTCCCTAGGGCCAGAGTCTTGGTATAAGAATTTGACTTATCTCTTTCACCATGGGAATTGCCCAAAAAATCTCAATCCTAGGGAAAGGAGAGTCCTGAGGTTAAAATCCACACAATATCGCCTCATAAATTCGGTACTCTTTCGGGTTAATTATGACGGGGTATTCTTAAGATGTCTCGAACGTGAAGATGCAGACAAAGTTCTAAAGGAACTCCATGATGGCCTAGTCGGTGGACATTTTGCAGGAAACACCACCACTCATAAGATACTAAGAGTTGGTTATTATTGGCCCACTTTGTTTAAGGATGCTCACACTACGCTAGAAATTGTAAGACTTGTCAAATAAGCGTTGGGAGAGAGAAGAGAGCGACAGTTCCTCTCCAACCCGTGACTGTTTCTAAGCCTTTTTATTAATCGGGGTTATATATCATAGGAGAAATTACACCAATCTCTTCAAAACGGCATAAGTATATACTTACTGCCACCAATTACTTCACGAAATGGGCATTGGCCATCCCTCTAACCCAGGTAAACATGAAGGTGGTAATCCAATTCATAGAACAACAGTTGGTCACAAGGTTTGGTGTCCCTGTTGTCCTAGTTTTTGATAATGCAGCTTACTTCTCTTCCACCCTGTTGACAGAGTTTTCTCTAGACAAAGGGATAATAATTAGATACTCTGCAAATTATTATCCATAGGGAAACGGAGTGGCGGAATCAACTAATAAGAACCTAGTAAGGATGTTGAATAAAACGGTTGCAGATAACCAAAGGAATTGGGATAATTTACTCCACAACGCTTTATGGGAATATAGAGTCACACCCAAGGAAGCTATAGGAAATTCCCCATACTTTCTAGTGTACGGACAGGAAGCCATTCTCCTAAACGGGATTTATCTTCCATCTCTTCAATTGGCCCAAGATTCCGGAGGACAGCCTTCATCATTCATACAACAAAGAATTGACACTTTTCTCATGCTCAAAGAAGAAAGGGAAAAGGCTAAGTCAAAATTCATATCCCACTAGCAGGTCGTTAAAAGATGGTTTGATAAGCACAAGGCTAAAGAGAATAATTTTGAAGTAGGAGACTTGGTCCTAAAATGGGACAGGGAAAACGAGACAAAAGGAAAACATTCTAAGTTTTAGAATCTATGGCTCAGACCTTTTCAAGTGGCTGAGAAAATTGGGGCAAGAACTTATCGGTTACAGAATCTGAGGGGGGAACCTGACACCCTCCCAGTAAATGGCCAAGCCCTAAAACAATATTTTCATTATATATATATATATATATACACACACACACACACACACACACACACACACATATATTGTTTGTTAATTTGTCCAGACCTTCTTGGTAACGGGATTAACCTTTGGCTTGAGAAACCACGACTCAGGGGCATCTAAGCCATCAAAATCACCTGGGGATCGCACCCGGCCTGAGCCACACCAACCCTTAACATGGTTGGATTTTTTGTCCCCGCAGGTTTCGAACCGGCGAATTTTCAACATGGAGTGGCTTAACAACACACTCCGTCACCGACTGTCCTACACCTCGGGGACTATATATATTCTGATTTTTATTTTATATTTTGTGTGCGTATTT
>JASDQU010368582.1:0-11476 GCA_032191745.1 Picea mariana
CATCATCATAAAAATCCAGATCACTTGCGAGCAAGTGTCCTCAAAGAATAAGTTTTGTCAGTGCGCCAGAGCGGGATGTTACATCAAGGACATAAGGATCAAGAAGATAAGGATCAAGGAGATAAGGATAGTGGATAGTTTGAGTGAGAGCCCTTAATATTTGAGAAAGATCATAAATAGATCTGTGCTCTAATGTAATAGATAAGTAAAGTTTAACAAGTAAGCAATTGTTTGTAACAATGTGTCTCTCATATTTTATTAGTTAAGATATTCCACATTTACAAGCTTCCCATACTCACTAGGAATGCTCCCCAAGAAGTGATTTTCTTAGAGGTCAAGATGTTTGAGCTTCATGAGCTCGCTCAAATTTAGTGGTAATGCCCCTGAAAAATTGTTGGAATAGACATCAAGGACCTCTAGGTTCCTCAATTTTGATATGTTGGAGGGGAGAGTTCTGTCGAGGATGTTGTATGAGACATTTAGTAGATGGAGGGATGACAGATTTGTGACCTGACTGGGAAATGTTGTTGGAGACATTGAGTAGAAGGAGGGTTGGCAGATTTGTGACCTGACTGGGAAATGGGCCTGAAATACTCATGCTACAAATATTAAGAGCCACTACTCGACCCATATGGCCACATTAGACTCCAGTCCATGAGAAATGGGTGGTATAACTAGAGGGTCTTTATCTCTCTAATAGATTATTAGGATCAACAATTTCTTCTTTCATCAAAATCAACATTGCGACATCCCCATGGAATGATGAATTGGGGATAGCATATGATGGGTATAGAAACAAGGCAAGGACGCAAACAGATATGTGTATAGAAAGATTTTTCAGCCGCATCTTGCATTAAAATTTACGATGGAAATGCCTCTTATTTTCATTGCGACAAAACAAAGATCCAACAACTACAGTCTACAACTATGAAAGCATAGTTAAAAACCATGATGGTGCATACCCTCGAGGCGCAGAGAAGACAACGTGGAAACTTGCCCAATAGTTTCTAGAAAATTGTAGAAATTAGCAGAGTAGAGATGTGGTAACAACAGAATGAGAAGGATAAAGATGACCTTCGTGGTTGCAGATGAACAACAACCACTTGACAATAGACAACCAGAGTACAGGGCAGATAGACTTTCATTCTTAAAAAGGTTATAGACCAAGACACCAAAAATCAATCTGAAACATACACATATATATAAGGCATGAAACCAACGAAGTTTTCAGGATAAAGAAAACAATGTTCAGAACATGGACAATAGACTAGATGTAAAGGTTAAATGGAAGCACAAACTGGTTAAGATTTACAAACACAATGACAAACATGAAAGGAAGGCAGACAAGGAAGAGTTAAAAATGGCAGACTATAGGTTTTCTTGACCATGAAGCAGAACCCCAACCCCAAAGGTACAGACAAGACAACTTGGAAGCCTTAAATTGGAGAAACAAACAATCCAATCAAGAGGCGCATTGACAACAGAGTAGGAAGGAAAAGGAGACAACAACCTATTATCGTTGTAGCAGCTTTAATTTTTCGACCGAGCATGTCACTTCAGTGTGCTGACAACATAAATGGGAGTAGAAGGAGACGACGACCAATTATGTCTGCATCTTTAAGTGTTTCCCCGAACATGCATGTCAGACTTTTAGGATTAACTAATTGCATGTCACGTCGGGGTTTTAGAGTTAATTAATTGCACGTCAAAGGCATGGCATGCTATATTTTTCATTTCTATTATGTTTTCATCTAAAGTCAAACATCCATCTTCCAGCATCCTCCATTAATGTTGAATATGAACAGATATTGGTACGAAAAAGTTGTTTTGATGGACAAAATTGCATTACGCACTACAGAGCATTTATGATGTGTATATGTTTATATACATAAACCATATAATATATATAAACATACCTTATGTATATATAACTAGCATACCTTCGAACCGAGGGAAAGGCAATGCCAAAAAGAATAATATAGTTTTTTATTTTTTATTTATTTTTATAAGTATATTATTTCATGAGTAGCATTGTAATGGTATATTAATCATGAGTAGAAAAGTGATTTTTTGCAAGGTGTTTAGGTCAAAGTATGATTTATAGGTATTTGGTATTAAATGTTTGAAACTCTTTCATATTATGTATAGAAGTATGGACCAAGTCAAATAGTTCATGTATAGAAGTATGATTACAACACAGAAGAATCTAGAAGGTATGCCACAAAGAAGATAAGCGTGCCTCTTCTTGTTTTCGTAGTGAGACATAAGAAAAATCCTTCATTTTTCCAAAGAGATCGAATGAGAAGGCTGGTGCTATTTGCATTCCTTCTATAGTAGTAGTGTGTGACATTTTCGTGAAGGTCAAGCCTTGACGTTCAATGTGTCCAATGTCAATGGTAGACCTTGTCAAGGTCATGCCTTGAGATTTATGGATAATCAATGCCCAGGCCAGATTAAGAGGGATTTGTTTCTTGTTATTCCTTTGTATGGGTGGAATTGGTACATGATTTGGTTGGGTTTGGTCCCATAGAGGGCCAATTTATTTATCAAATTCCACAACAACATATGTTGGCAAATGTGGAGGGTTAGTTCCTGGTGCATATAGAATTTGCATGACTAGTCTGAGAGCACCATTGACTAATCCTGCTTGGACCCATAAATTGCAGGATAACATAACTCGCTGGCCTATACATAGCAAGATATTTTTTTCAATTGATCATCATCATGATGGTGTGCATTTGAAGCACCAAGTAATTTTGCATCACTGTGTGAAATTGGCTTATTCAAAGATTGCAGCATGAACTTGTTATGGTTGTCAACAAGAATGTTTGTTGCAAATAGGTGGATTGAAGAATCAAACAATAAACGTTCTTCAATGGATAAAAATTTGTCATTCCTATATTGAAGGAGGTTCCAATCATCAATGGTTGGTGTAGCATTGTGAAGGTTGGATAACAACTGGTGGAAGCGGGACTGGCTGACAGAGAAGTCTTGTTGATGAAATATTGTTTCCAATTTGACTACAGTGGTAAAGGTTGTCCATAAGCTCATGACTGGAGGTTATCCTACATAAAGAGGTTTGTCCATTACTGGTGGTAATTGACCCAAGTCACACAAAAGAACTATTGAATAGGAACCAAATGAGAAATGGTTGTTTTCTATAAATGCCTCACACAAGAAACTTTCAATTTGCACAAAAATTCTAGATCTTATGAAGCTCATCTCATCAATTAGAATGTAGTGAATATATTTCATCTCTTCTTGGAGCACTGTAAGGGACTGACCATGTAAAGGACTCATGTCCTTGATAGGAATCCTAATTCATGCATGTATAGTGGTTGCATGTATGTTAAATGTTGCAACTCCAGTAGGGGAAAGAAGCAATAGTGGGTTATGTCCAGAGGGTGCTTGAGAAGATAGTGTTTCTTTGATGCAGTGTATAAGGTGGGATTTTCCTGTGTCTGCAGTTCCTTGGATGATCATCTTCAATGGTTCTTCTGGTTCTTTTTCTTGTAAGTGATGCATGATGATGTCGAATGCAGTGTTGATTTGTAGAAAATGTACTTCTTGAAGGACATAGCAGATTCATTTCTTGTAGTACTATTGTAATCCTTCGATGATATCGTATGAATCTTGGTGCAGTGTCTAAGATATCTTGTGATACTTTGAGTTGATCCCATGGGTGGGAAGTGTCAATCTCTCGAAGTCCCAACATATCAAGGGAACTGAAGTTGATATTGCTGGTAGGGACCAATCTTGATAAAGACTGCCATTCATTCATCTCCATGTTTGGTTGTATGTTAGTATGACTATGGTCATCTTAAGATGTTTGGTCATTAGGAGTGGGCATTGGGATGCGGTCAACATGCCAGACATGGTAGTGTTCTCTTATGGTCTCCCAGGTAGACACAATGTCTTCATTTGAAAGGCCTATATCTTCAGAGAAGGAATGAAAGGGTTTGTATAAAATCAACTCACTCCAATAGAAATCAACAAAGTTATTGGAATCTTTATTTGGAATGGTAGTGAAAAGTGGCCATACATGGACAATTTTGGGGATGTTTCTTTTTTTTCTACTTGTCATTTTTCCATGCTTGGTTATATGTCCAATGTTTTTTGAGGTCAAACAAACATACTGGGTTGAGAAAAATAGGATGTATAAAATATGCATCAATGAAATTCTATCCAAATAAGCAGTTAGGAAAACCATAGGAGATTCAACAAAATATTTGCCAACCAACATTGAGTTTGGTGAAGGTGCGACTGCATGTGACAAGGGGAAACTTTTGGAGCATAATGAAAGTTTATTGGGCACTTATGTCATGGTCTACAATTGCTTCTGAGTGCAAGCAATGATAAGAAATTGAGGCAGGGTCATCTATATTTGACGTATATGCAATTCTGGTCAACATATGGTGGTAGGTCTTTGATCTCCCCTTTGTTTTGGAAGCATATTTGGCAATGTATTTTAGAACTGCATAGCGAGAGAGGAATGGTTGGAAATCTACATTTTCTCTCCATGCTTGAAGAATGGTAGAATTATGGATATTGAGGCACTCATAATTGCTTGTCGGCTGATATGTCTTTTGACCCATTTCATCAATGTAGAGTGATGACTCCATTTGTACCTTCCAAGGGAATTTATACCTGCATTCAAGTGTAGTTCCTTTTCTATAGAGACATGTTTTTTCATTGCACTTTGTATGTCTTTGAACTCTATTTAAGAGTTGTTCATATTCCTCAAGTGGGTTGGTTGCAAATATGGTGATTACACCTTTGGCAGTTCAAGACACCATCTTCAATAGGTCTGAGTTTTCCAGGGTCATTATCTATCAAGGGATTATATAAAATAATTTGAAGTTTTTTGGAATGGTCATGAGGGTCTCATCTTTTCAAGGGACTTGAGTCAAGTTTCATATGCCTAGTTTAATAAGTCATCATGAAAGTTTTTGAAAAAGTCATGCAAAAATTGATGGCTTGAGAAATTGGAGGTGCATGTTGGGTGTTACCCAACACCTCAATTTTTCAAAATAGAGAGTATATTATTGTAAGTATGGGTGGAAAAAAAGTTAGGTTTCCATTATAGTGACATTTAGTTTGGTCAACTATTGTCACAAGTTTATGTCTTTGTCGGAACTGACCATTCCGATAATAGACAAATTTTGTTTGCAGGAATCATTAAGTACTAGACATTATGAAGACGAAATCATGATGAAGTGCAGCAAGAAAGAAAAGAAGAAGATGGAAGTAGAAGACAAAGATGATTAGTGAAGGATAAATAAGACTCCATATGAAGAGGTTAAACATAAGGTATGCACGATGAAGATATGTAAATAGCATATGTAATGGGATTGTTGGGAATTTAGTAAAGTAGTTTGAATGCTTATTGTACCTGAGATGAAATGTTGTAATGATGCATAAGTATTATAGGGAGTGCATGATTAGTTTTACTCGACACCCCATAAGTTTTTGGTTCAAGATGTAAAGCTTTGTCATAAGCAAGTTGATTTCCCCATGTGTTTTGTAATCCCTTGAGTCAAGCCTACATGGATTAGTGTGGTAGCACATATCATCATGTAGCATGTAACCCTCTTATACATAGAGTGGATGTGGCATCAAGTTGTAGAGTGAACGACTAGAGTAGGTACGAGGGTGGTAGGTGTACTCATATCTAATATTGATGGTGAGTCAAAGAAGTTGAGTCTTCGATCAAAGGGGGGGAATGTGAGATGAAGTAATCTCATAATGTGAGTTAATTGGGACAAGTTATAAGTTAATGTGTTGATGAACCATGTAGGTGAAAATGATTCCTAAATAACTAGCAAGTACAATGGATGGTACCCATATATATCGGTAGATGGATTCCTTTTTATATGAACATCAATGATCAGTTGTTCGCATGTGTGAGAAAAATATGTAGCTCAAGTTAATCATTTTTGTGCATGTACAAAACGATGAAGCTCATACTGAAGAAAGTGCAAGTGAGTCTATGTGTTATAAATTAGTTTCCCCATCATGGAGGTTTGTGGTCATCCAAAACCATCTGTGTGTGAGGTTTGTGGTCAGATGAAACCATTTGTGTGTGAGGTTCATGGTTAGCCAAAACCATTTGTATGCCAAGTTTGTGATCAGCTAGAAACCACTTGGTGTGATGGTTCATGGTCATCCAAAACAACTTGATCATCGTAATGATTAGGGGTAAGCCACAAAATCCCAAGGTGATTTTTGATGAAGGGAAGCCAATAAAATGAAGCAACACACTGAAGGAAGCCCAACCATATGAAGATGACCGAAGACGAAAACATGAATCTGATAAAGACCCAACAAGATAGAGATTAAGACATGTATTCATTATGGAGGAGTGTTAGAATATAGTCACTCATACATGTAATCATGGAGCCCATGACTTTACCTATTGAAAACATAACTAGAGGAGATAAGTGATGAACTCGAAATCAAAGGAGTAGTTGAGCATATAAATCAAGGACATAAGGATCAAGAAGATAAGGATTAAGGAGGTAAGGATAGTGGATATGTTGAATGAGAGCCCTTAATATTTGAGCAAGATCATAAATAGATATGTGCTCTAATGTAATAGATAAGTAAAGTATTACAAGTAAGCAATTGTTTGTAACAATGTGTCTCTCATATTTTATTAGTTAAGATATTCTACATTTATGAGCTTCCCATACTCACTAGGAATGCTCCCCAAGAAGTGATTTTCGTAGAGGTCAATATGATTGAGCTTCATGAGCTAGCTCAAATTCAGTGGTAATGCCCCTGAAAAATTGTTGGAATAGACATCGAGGACCTCTAGGTTCCTCAATTTTGATATGTTGGAGGGGAGACTTCTGTTGAGGATGTTGCTGGAGACATTGAGTAGATGGAGGGCTGACAGATTTTTGACCTCACTAGGAAATGTTGTTGGAGACATTGAGTAGATGGAGGGCTGGAAGATTTGTGACCTGACTAGGAAATGGTCCTAAAATACTCATGTTACAGAGATTAAGATCCACTACTCAACCCATATGGTCACATTAGACTCCAGTCCATGAGCAATGGGTGGTATAACTAGAGGGTATTTATCTCTATAATAGATGATTGGGATCAACCATTTCTTCTTTCATCAAAATCAACACTGCAACATTGCCATGGAATGATGAATTGGGGATAGCATATTATGGGTATAGAAACAAGGCAAGGATGAAAACATATATGTGTATGACAAGATTTTGCAGCCTCATCTTGCATTACAATTTATGATGGCAATGCCTCTTATTGTCATTGCGACAAAACATAGATCCAACAACTACAGTCTAAAACTATGAAAGCATAGTTAAAAACCATGATGTTGCAGACCCTTGAGGTGCAGAGAAGACAACGTGGAAACCTGCCCAAAAGTTTCTAGAAAATTGTAGAAACTAACAAAGAAGAGACGTGGTAACAATAGAATGAGAAGGAAAAATATGACCTTCATGGTTGCAGATGGACAACAACCACTTGAAAAAATACAAACAGAGTTTAGGGCGGATAGAATTTCATTCTTGAAAAGGTTACAGACCAAGACACCAAAAATAAATCTGAAACGTACACATATATATAAGGCACAGAACCAACAAAGTTGTCAGGCTAAAGAAAAGAATGTTCAGAACATGGACAATAGACTAGATGTAAAGGTTAAATGGGAGCACAAACTGGTTAGGATTTACAAACACAAATGACAAACATGAAAGGAAGGTAGACAAGGAAGAGTTAAAAATGGCAGACTATAGGTTTTCTTGACCATGAAGCAGAACCCCAACCCCGAAGGTACAGACAAGGCAACTTGGAAGCCTTAAATGGGAGAAACAAACAATCCAATAAAGAGGCACATTGACAACAGAGTAGGAAGGGAAAGGAGACGAAAAACTATTATCATTGTAGCTTTAATTTTCAACCAAGCATGTCGCGTCGGTGTGATGACAACATAAATGGAAGTATAAGGAGACGACGACCAACTGTGTTTGCAGCTTTAAGTTTTTCCACGAACATGCACGTCGAAGTTTTAGGATTAATTAATTGCATGTCACGTCAGGGTTTTAGAGTTAATTAATTGCACGTCAAAGGCATGGTGTGTTATATTTGTCATTTCTGTTATGTTTTGATCTGAAGTTAAACATCCATCTTCCAACATCCTCCATTAACGTTGAATATGAATAGATATTGGTACGAAAAAGTTGTTTTGATGGACAAAATTGCATTACACACTGCAGAGAATTTGTGATGTGTATATGTTTATATACATAAACCATATAATATATATAAACATACCTTATGTATATATAACTAGCATACCCCCAAACTGGGGGAAAGGCAACACCAAAAATAATAATATAGTTTTATTTATTTTTTATTTATTTTTATAAGTATATTATTTCATGAGTAGCATTGTAATGGTATATTAATCATGAGTAG
Source organism: Picea mariana (assembly GCA_032191745.1). Lineage (NCBI taxonomy): Eukaryota > Viridiplantae > Streptophyta > Pinopsida > Pinales > Pinaceae > Picea > Picea mariana. The sequence continues at coordinate 8,455 of JASDQU010368582.1, forward strand.
AAAAGTGATTTGTTGCAAGGTGTTTAGGTCAAAGTATGATTTATAAGTATTTGGTAGTAAATGTTTGAAACTCTTCTATATCATGTATATAAGTATGGACCAAGTCAAATAGTTAATGTATATAAGTATGATTACAACATATAAGAATCTAGAAGGTATGCAACAAAGAAGATAAGCATTCCTCTTCTTGTTTTCGTAGTGAGACATAAGCAACATCCTTCATTTTTCCATAGTGTTTGAATGAGAAGGTTGGTTCTATTCACATTCCTTCTATAGTAGTAGTGCAAGACATTTCCGTGAAGGGAAAACCTTGACGTTCAATGTGTCCAATGTCAATGGTAGACCTTGTCAAGGTCATGCCTTGAGATTTATGGATAATCAATGCCCAAGCCTTCTTAAGAGGGATTTGTTTCTTGTTATTCCTTTGTATTGGTGGAATTGGTACATGATTTGGTTGGGTTTGGTCCCATGGAGGGCCAATGTATTTATCAAATTCCACAACAACATATGTTGGCAAATGTGGAGGGTTAGTTCCTGGTGCATATACAATTTGCATGACTAGTATGAGAGCACCATTGACTAATCCTGCTTGGACCCATAAATTGCAGGATAACATAAATAGTTGGCCTATAAATGGCAAGATATGTTTTTCAAATTGATCACCATCATGATGGTGTGCATTTGAAGCACCAAGTAATTCTGCAACACTACGTGCGATTGTCTTATTCAAGGATTGAAGCATGAACTTGTTATGGTTGTCGACAAGAATGTTTGTTGCGAATAGGTGGACTAAAGAATCAAACAATAGACATTCTTCAATGGATAAGAATCTGTCATTCCTAGATTGAAGGATGTTCCAATCATCAATGGTTGGTGTAGAATTGTGAAGGTTGGTTAACGAGTGGCAGAAGCGAGACTGGATGACAGAGAGGCCTTGTTGATGGTATATTGTTTCCAACTTGACTACAGTGGTAAAGGTTGTCCATAAGCTCCTGCCTAGAGTTTCTCTTGCATATAGAGGTTTTTCCATTACTGGTGGTAATTGGCCCAAGTCACCCAAAAGAATTATTGAACAAGAACCGAATGAGCTGTGATTTTTTTCTGGAAATGCCTCATGCAAGAAACTTTCAATTTGCACAAAAAATCTAGATCCTATGAAGCTCATCTCATCAATTAGAATGTAGAGAATATGTTTCATATATTCTTGGAACACTGTAAAGGACTAACCATGTAAAGGCCTCATGTCCTTGATAGGAATCCTGAGTCATGTATGTTAAATGTTGCAACTCTAGTAGGGGAAAGAAGCAATAGTGGGTTATGTCCAGAGGGTTCTTGAAAAGATAGTGCTTCTTTGATGCAGTGTACAAGGTAGGATTTTCTTGTGTCTGTAGTTAATTGGATGATCATCTTCAATGGTTCGTTTGGTTCTTTTTCTTGTAAGTGATGCATGATGATGTCGAATGCAGTGTTGATTTGTAGAAAATGTACTTCTTGAAGGACATAGCAGATTCATTACTTGTAGTACTGTTGTATTCCTTTGATGATAGTTGATGAATCTTGGTGCAATGTCTAATGTATCTTATGATACTTTGAGTTGATCCCATGGGTGGGAAGTGTCAATCTCTCGAAGTCCCAACATATCAATAGAACTGAAAATGATATTGCCAGTAGGGACCAATATTGATAAAGACTTCCATTCATTCATCTCGATGTTTGGTTGTATGTTAGTATGGCTATGCTCATCTTCATATGTTTGGTCATTAGGTGTGGGAATTGGGATGCGGTCAACATGCAAGACATGGTAGTGATCTCTTATGGTCTCCCAGGTAGACACAATGTCTTCAGTTGAAAGGCCTATATCTTCAGAGAAGGAATGAAAGGGTTTGTATAAAAGAAACTCACTCAAGAAGAATTCAACAAAGTTATCATAATCTTTCTTTGGAATGGTAGTGAAAAGTGGCCATACATGGAAAATTGTGGGGATGTTTATTTTTTTCCACTTGTCATTTTTCCGTGCTTGGTTATATGAACAATGTTTTGTGAGGTCAAACAAATATATTGGCTTGAGAAAAATAGGATGTTTTAAATATCCATCAATGAAAGTGGATCTAGATAAGTAGTTAGGCAAATCATAGGAGATTCGATGAAATATTTGCCAACCAACATTGAGTTTGGTGAAGGTGCGGGTGCATGTGACAAGGGGAAAATTTTGAGCATATGGCAAGTTTCTTGGGAACGTATGTCATGGTCTACAATTGCTTCTGAGTGCAAGCGACGATAACCAGTTGAGGTAGGGTCATCTATATTTGATGTAGATGAAATTCTGGTCAACATGTGGTAGGTCTCTGATCTCCTGATGCAGAAGCATCTCTCCACGTCAGTCAGCCAGCTAGCCAACCACGTCATACACGTGCATTCAAGATGAAGAGAGGCGTAGTCCTCATTTGAAATTTGAATTTCAATGTAGTTAAATGTTAGGCTGGTGATCCATGGAAGTCGTGCCTTTGAGCGGACGTTAGGTAGATCGACTTTAATGCAAGATCGACTGAGATCTAGATCCAGATGATGGACTAGACAACCATTTATTGTAATTGAATAGAGTAGGTAGACCTGGAGGGAAGCGCTCAATGAGCCCCTCAGGAAAAAGAGATTTTGAGATCTCATTTAGGGAGAGTGAAGTTAGAAATGGTAGAGTTGAGGAGAGCCAGAGAGAGCTCAGGAACACCATTGTAAATTCAGGCATTTGCCATTATTAATATAACAGAGTAGTTTTTCCTGCATTTCTGTATGTTACGTGAATGTCTGTGGGTGTTCTTTCATATGCTGTGAATGTGTGTGTGTGTTAGATAAGCATTTGTAGGGGGTTTGGGTGATTTCAGGAGAAGGTCTTTGAGGTTTCATGTCAGGAGGGCATGACAGAGTGTTGCAGACTCCGAATACCGGTGCATGAGTGCACTTTTGAACTCTGAGGAGTTAGACAAAGACGTGCTGTGGCACAGGAACTGAGATCAACAACTCAGGA
>JASDQU010368583.1:0-11475 GCA_032191745.1 Picea mariana
ATTACAGAGAGATTTTACAAGAGAGTTTCTCACAATCGATCATCGGCAAATGACCCTCCATGCTCTTTAAATAGAGATCATGGACCAATCGGGTGTTAAGCCACGGATCAATGGTCGTTAAGATTGAGGAGAGTATGAACCGTCGGATCACTCTATGTTGGGAACATATCGTGACCGTCGGATTTCCTAACTACAAATGCATACTAATGCATACTAAAGAAACACACTTTTACCTAATGACATATTAGACCAAGTAGATCTTAACTAACTCCTAAGTGTCTAAATATCCTAACATAAAGAAAATGAAGAGATTATCTCATACCTCCAATTACCTGAAGTGAAAACGATGTTAAGCACAAGACAAAGATCATATCACCTTGGCATCAGTACCAAATTGGTAACTGGTATCAGAACATGTTTCTGTAGTACCGTAAGAGATAGTACCGGAATAGATTGGGGGGAAGAAACAGAGTGACATGATGTATGATTTATATACGAGGAGATGTACATGAGGGATTTATAAAATTTAATGGTAGGGAGCATGCAATAATTGAGAGTAACCATATGTTTACTGCATAATTAGTCTAATTTCTTTAATAAAATGAAAAATGTTGAATTTATATGTCCTAGTACTTAAATCGAGCAGCAAAACTTGAATATATGATTAGAGCTACCAACACCTTGTTACCAGTACTAGATCACCTGAGTACCAGATGGACGCAGGGATGAACATTGTATTTCGATAATTGAGGATAATTTGACACAATATCTAGTGGTAGTGATTCTGAAACTTATGTGGGTTGCACCTTGTAGAAGTAACGGGTGTTTTCTAGTGTTCTGGAAGAGGACCTGTGATTTGATTCAATTGAAAAACCATGTAGATGGAACAAATACCAATAGTAGATGTAGGAACTTTGATTTTGCATCAGAATAATACAAAAGAATTTGGTGACTAGGCTCCAAGCTCTGTAACAAGAGGGTATTTTGTAATTGGATGACCATATGTTGAGATTTAGAACCCTCCTTTTTTGGAACCCGGTTGATCACTGCTCATGTTGGAAATTCCTTTTTATTGCAAAAATAATAATCCTAACTACTACTGTCTCAGCAACCACTCCCCCATGCTTGAGGTTTTTCATGGCCTCATGCAAACAATGTGAGACACAAAAAAAAATGCTTCTCAGAGGGTTGTGAACATATGCTAAAAACAAACCAATAGAACTAATTAAAACTAGATTTGTATTCATGCTTACAAACAAAAAATTTAGGGAGAATGTCAAAAGTTGGATTATTAGCTATGAATCAAATAGTTTGGACTTAACATTCAATTTCAACTGCTATTAAAAATTTCACTTAATTGATCATCCTTATGAAATGGTGGTCTTAAAATAGATAGGTAATGATAAATCACAAATGCATCATTTTTAACAACTTAAGGAAAAAGAAGAATTTTGAAGAAATAGGTCATGAAGCACTCCCTTAAGTGTTATATTATGTTGACAAGGATGCCTTCTCTTCTTTTGAAACCCTTCCAGTATTATGTGTGCATTCGGAAGATGAAGAGATTACCTTCTCATAAAGTTCCAAACAAAATCATGATAACTTTTAAAAAGAAATCTACTATAGGAACAAATTATCTTAAACTGATTTCTTTATTAGCTTTTGACATTCCCATTTATGAAAAGTATGAAAGATAGGTTGCATTGCAACATTTATTTATTTATTTACCTATCCTACTCTAATTGAACAAAATAAAATGTCCTTCAAGTATAGGAATACTTCCAGTGAAGCCATGTGCGTAACAAGGTTAGAAATATATCCATACTCAGGTTTAAAAGATAAATTTTAATGCATACCAGAGTATGAAGGACCAACTTCTTTGATGACGAGATCAAGCAATAAATAAAAGAGTGGTGTGACCTAATAACTAATTGAAACCATATTTCAATAGGATCACTATATTCATGTTTATCTACCATGCTATGCAGATTATCCTCTTCAAGATGATTGGTCTTTGAAGTACATACAGGATCTATTGAGACACATGCTAAGGAATCCTCAATCTCAGGTTCCACTGGTTTCTCTCCATTGAATTCTATCCATTGACAAGAGGAATTCAACGGGACCTCTAAATCTTCCTGTGGAGAGACAACTAGATTCTTGACTACTGTGAAGATATTCTCTTCCTGAGAGGATGATATCCCAGCTGTTGCTAGAATGCAATAAATTTTTTTGGAGGAACATTCTTCAAGATCTTGATCATCATTGAATTACTCTATCTAGTTGACGATCTCTGTCTCGCAACACAATTTAGTACTCGAGGGGGTTCTTACAGCACCCGAAACATGATTTATCATCAAATATTTGAATTTTAAAACTATTTGCAAAAACAAAACACACCAAACTTGAACTCCTTGCGTTACTGAAACCCTGTTGTCACCAGATTATATGTTTACACAAGTTAGCTCATTTTTGCATAAAATAAGGAAAAACACACTTGCATTAAAAGAAAAGAGGATAGCCTAAATTTGGAGCAACCCCACCAAAGTGGATGTATGGGCTCTTCCCGCATGTATTAAATTATTCTCTATGCCCTTAGGTTATCCATAAAATCAATCCAAAACCATTAAAAAAATCTAATTCAAATACTACCTATTACCATTTACAACTCCCCTACAATGGTGGCAAAATGTTGGTCCAATTATTTGCATAATATATTACCAAACATAAATTATCAACCCAGATTCATAATCAGTAGAGTTGATGCACTATATGTGCCAATAATAGATAGGTTCCTATGTCTGTTTAGTATAGCTTAGATAATAAAACCATCAATAACGAAATACTCTGTTTTCACACTTCAAAATTAACACTCTTCACACAATTCAGAAATTTGAAAGAAAAACTCATAAACAAGCATATGATCTAAAGTTCTTGCATAGGTGATGGACCTATTCATTGATGGCTCATGAAAGGAAAATATGAACTTTGATTCTGTCTCCTAAAGAAATTAACACTTTGTTTTTAGAATATCTAAATGCTTCACACAACTTCAAACTTAGAAGAGAAAACTGATAACAAAACTTCTCAAGAAAACAGTGAATCAAAAGGTTCTTTTTTAGGTGACAAGTTTGTTCATTATAGGCTCATGAAATGAAGAGATGAACCCAGATCTTGTTCCCTGTAGCAATTGAAAACAATAATTAACAACCAACTTTAGACACTCTTAAACATAATTCAAATCATAACTCAATTCTATTCAATCAAACCTGTGTAGTACAAAAAATAGTCAATATAATTGAGAGACTTCATTATGGAACATGAAAATGAAATATAAAGTCCTTTGTTTCCTGTACCTATTGAGAACACTACAATCACAAACTCAAAATAACATTTTCTTAACAATCCCACACATCAAACAATTAAATGTCAACCTACAATATTAGAAAAATAAACTTATCTATTTGATCTAATATTTGATTACTCACATCAATTTAGAAACAAATGATTTTATGTTGAACTTTTAAAATGGATTTGAAATCATTAACATCACACCATTGCTAAATACTCACACATCACACAAAGTATATACATGGAGTTTTACCTTGGTTGGGATGGTGGGCCCTTGCCGAACCAACAAGGTACCTCTAAAATGATAACATACTAAAACATTCTAATCATACCCAAAAATTGCATAACAGATTGTTTGTATTTCTTCAACTGGTAAATTGAATCAATAGTTCATCATCTCGTACATCAAAACAGTATGCATCATCTGGTTCTTGCAAATTGATTCATTACATTCCTCATTTATCTTCTATCGCCTATACAACATCCCTTATAAAGAAGGTGAGCCGATACTATCAAGATCTAAAGATAAGTATCAAACACTTTTTAAAATATTACAATTGGAAATTCATATCGAATCTCTTGGGATGGATTTCATCCTCATGACATGAAGTGCATGAGTGATGAAGTCGATCATGATATTGAAAACTGATTTAGAGGCTTCAATCCAACTGATTTCTTGGAATCTCCAACAACATACTCGTTCAACAAGCGATTTCTGGAAACAGGTGTTTGGTACCGGAATACACACAGTCGTGAATTTGAGTATCGGATTAGGCACAAAGGGAGTTACTAGAATAATGTAGTGTTTTGGTACTGGAATAACACATGCTGGTACTAGAATAACACAGTGTGTTATGGTACTAGAATAGCATAGGGTGCGTTGGTACCGGAATAGCACAGGGTGGTACCGAAATAACGCAGACTGGTACCAAAATAGCACAAGACAGCTGTTGGTACCAGATCAATGTTGTGTGGGTCTATTGGTACAAGATTAATGTTGTGCGAGTTTGTTGGTACCAGATCAATGATGTGCACATTTTTTGGTACCATATCAATGTTGATTAAGTGTCAAACGATTAGGATCCTATAAAATCAAACATTTATTCATTTTAACTCAAAAAAACTAAACAAACCATGCTTTAATAATAAGTTACCTCTCTATGCATATAGACAAGGTCATGAAGTTATTTATGAAGAAAACAATCAATTAGATACACATAGAATAGGTAAAATAGGCTCATATAGAGGGAAATATAGGGTAATAAAGGTGTCAAAACTGAGACTCAACACGTATCATTGGGGGAAAATATAATAAGTGGATTTTGATTTTGCAAGAGTTTGATCTCGACTTTTCTTTGGTGAAGTCTAAGAAGTTGCTAGTTTTTGTCGAAATGATATTAGACTTCCCTAAATTAGATGAGGAAATTATCCATGTCTATTTGTTTGCATATGAACATATTTTCCTTATCTCATCTTTGGACCCCTCGTAAGGACAAATTTTGATATATCTTCAAACCTTGAAGTTCTCTCAGCATTTGGCGAGAGATGATCAACAATGTATATGAAATCAATATAAAAAATACCTTATCATCAAAGACACTTTGTATCGTGAAGGTGTAGAAAATATGTTGTGTCGTTGCTTGAATCACGAGGAAGATGAGTCTAATCTTAATGACTGTCTCATTGGGGCTTGTGGTGGTCATCTATCTAGGCTTGACACAACCCAAAAAATATTGCGAGCTGGTTAATTTTGGCCATCAATTTTTAAATATTGTGTTGAAGACGTCAAGAAGTGTTACCCTTTCTAGGTGTTTGCTTAGAAAATGCGCTCACATCCAACCCCACTTCATCCAGTCATCACCATCAGTCCCTTCACTAAGTCGAGAGTAGATTTTATGGAATGTAACACAACTTTGGATGGGGGGCATCAACATATTATCGTGGTCATAGACTACTTCACTAAATGGGTAGAGTCCATGCCTACTATTAAATCTGATGGTAAGACTACAATAGTTTTGATGTTCAACCAAATTATATCCCAGTTCAGAATCCCTAGAGAGATTTTCACTGATCATGGAAGTCACTTTCAGAATGAAATGATGAAAGAATTAGCAACAAAACTGTGGTTTAAGCATCATCATTCTTCCCCTTATTATCCCTAGGAAAATGGACAAGTAGAGGCTGTGAATAAATTTCTCAAGACCATTTTGCAAAAAACTGTCATCCAGAGTAAATCTGACTGACATATTATGCTTTACCCTGCACTTTGGGCATACCAAACCTCAATTAAGAATTCCACTGTTTTTTCTCCTTTTCAGTTAGTACACAGTGTATAACTGATCCTTCCAATTGAATGTGAAATACATTCACTCAAGATGGCAATTAATCTCCTACCTGACACTTTTGATATTGAAGAATACCTCGTACACCTAGAGAACCTAGATGAGCAGCATCGAGATTCTTCTACGGCTATCGAAGTGAATAAACGATGTGTCAAGGTTCAATATGATAGGTTTTTTTATCCTTGTCAATACACTAAGGGTCAATTAATCCTATTGTATGACCAAGCCAAAGAACCATTGGGGAAAGGTAGGTTTAACCCCATGTGGCACAATCCTTATATCGTGCAACGTGTTTTGGAAAACTAAGCATATGAGTTGGAAGATTATGAAGGGAATATGCTGGCTAAGCCCAAAAATGGGCTCTACCTTAAAAATTATTATGCTTGAGCCCTCAGGATTGGGCGTGACTCTTTGTATACTAGTGTATCTTAGTGTATATATATCTTTTCCTTTGTGTCATTCATATTTCTTATTGAGTTTTCCATTGTTTAGAAGATATCAATGGAATATTCTATTTACTTAGGATTCGTAAATGGTGCTAGTCATCATACACGGAAATTGGCTTCCTCCACTTGGTTCATTTACTCACCCAAGGGTCAACTGGTGTCTTCATGTGGCATTTGTCTAGGGCCATCAATGAATAGTGTGGGTGAGTATAGCATTGTGATAGTTCTCTTACGCGACTCCATTTTGCATGGTGTTCAATGTTTAAAAGTTCCCCTGGACTCCCAGTTAGAAGTATGTTAGTTAAACGACCATTACCATGTGTGAGACCCTAATCTACTTCGATGATTCCTACGAGTATGAATCCATGTTAGTTGGAATGACACTTTGATTTTATTATTTACAATCACATACCTAGAAGTTTTAATTATGTATTTAATGCTTATACTAATTATGTTTTAGATTGGAATTTGTCACATAACTAAAGTAAAGAAAACACATCCATCAATGTACACATTGTATCATATATAAGTAAATCCGAACACCAATTTTTTATATTTCAAATCTCCAATAATATGGTGTCATAGTACAAAATGGGGCTCACACTTTCAAAGTACATATATGGCCAATAGATATAATGACCATGGCATATATTCTCGTGGCACTAAATGTGTGTCATGATAGCATAATACATCGATTGCGAGACATCGGAAGAGTCGCACCCATGCATAGGGAACACATGCCACCTTCTGTTGCATCGCATCTAGAAGATCCTCCACCCTAACCATAGGAATCATCTGTGTCAAATGAAACAGGTTCCCCTGCACATTTTGAAGCACTCTCTCTGCATATCCTCCCACTATCTCATCTCCCCGGTTCCTCCACTAATGTTGTGGGAATCCATCCAGTCATCACAAAGCCACATCTGCATAACAAAGCACTTTTGTTAAATACTTGACACCATCCAAAAATTTTGCATTTTCATTACTCTTTTAAAAAAAATACAAAAAAATGAAATATATAAAACTTTTTCATACCTATATCACACCGTAGGCATATCTTGGTGGCAATGGCATGCCTGGATCTCTTTTGTAGTCAATCCCTACATAAGTGTAGTCATCCAGGGATATCACCTGCTGACGCCACCAAAACAAGAAATCATTGTTGTAGGGGTTTGGCACCCTACCACCTCCCAACCACCTTATCACCTCAGTTCACTGGGACATGGATGGATCACATGGTCTATGTGGAACGATCTTGAATATAGGGCTCAATATTGGAACCCTCTCAAAGAAAAAACTACAGAAGATAGATGTGAACCCAAAGTTCCTCTTCCTACCTTTTTCGTAGTATGTCAGTTATCTCTTCATGTTAGCCAGTAGTGAGGTGCACTAATCATAAATTGTGGGTCGTAAGAACTCCACTCAATAGAACATAAGTGGCCTTGATGCCTAGGGCAACGAGGCCGACTTTGTGATATTAAAACTCAGGTTCTCGATCTCCCTAATGGGGAGTTGGCTCCCTACTTTTTTTTGTTCCTAAAACACAGTGGGTGTAAATGTTATCCTCTATATTCATACCACCCCCATCCCCCCAGGATTTGAGGTTCACCACCTCACCCCAACAAGATAATCCTAGAAGGAAATAGATGTCCTTGACTTCAATTCTCAATGGTTTCCCATCGAGACTGAAGGCCTCTGTATTCGGATCCCAAAATTTCACCAACATTTGGAGAAATATCACTTGAGTCCTCATTCCTTTGAGATCTCAAAACTTGTGAATACCACACCTTTTTAATTCTAACTAGGCCTCTAGATCTCTTTCCACTGCAGCATCAACTTCCCGATGCTCTCTCTCTCTCTCCATTCATGTACCATCCTACAACAAGAAAACCATTTTTTCAGTCAAAGTCTTTAAAAAACTAGTTTGTGGACTTGTGTGCGAGCTATTTTGTTAACACTCACGTGTAGGGATGGATATACGTGAGTTGGATTTTCCTTTCCCATGTACATGCCTCCATATACGTGACCCGATTAACTACAACCCGCGTACACCCTAATTCTTGATTTATGCCTTAAAACCCAAAAATGGGGACTAATTTGAAATTCTAAACCATTAGAAATGAAGAGGGAAAGAGTACTTACTTAGTCTGGACGGTTGTCAATTCTATCTCTCGTAGCTCCCACAATTGGAACTTGAATATCATGGGAAAATTGGTCCAAAATGCACTAGATGGGTAAAAACTCAAACAGTATGGTAAAATTGGTTATTTTTACTATTAGTAGAAAAATTTTACCCACTTTACATATTTTTTGCTAATTTTGTTTTACCTAGTGGACTAATAGTGCAGTGGAGGGAGTTGGTTTTGGTGGTTTTGTCTAGGGATTTTTGTGTTCTCTAGCATCAATCTGCCTGTTCATGACTTCGGTAGGTATCTTCTTTGACCAACATATAGGGTAGGTCATCAATCCATTTTGCATTCTTTCATTATCCTATGACTGCGATTCATATGCCTTAGGTACGAACATGTCTATTAGCGACACAGAACCTTCTTTATTCTACTAGAAGTGTCATTAGTGAATGGTAGAGGCTTACCAGACATGGGTGCCCTAGTTAGAAAATTTGTTCCATTTGGTGCCCATGAAGATATTATTCCATAGGACCAATAATCCCTTATAGTTCCAATATGAATTTGTCTTCGAACCTCATTTATTACCCATGAGAATTTTAACCTATACCTATGGGACTTCCATCGAGTCTTAGTTAAGCTCTTTTGCGACACTATAAAAAAGAGAAAAGATTGTTGAGTGAACTTGTCTCTTTCACACCCATTAAATGGATTTGAAAGTTCTTCTATTTGGTGTAAGCTTAACCATTTTTCAAACCAAGTAGACTAATTTTGAAAAAGGAATACTCTAGTCACTAGTGACTAGAAGGGTTCTCCTGGTTATTGTTTTATACTTTTTTGAGCCTAGGGAACTAAAATTATGAAAAAGGACATTATTTCGAGTTAATTTGTAATTACATTCCATTATCCTGCTTGCAGTATTGAGCCTATTGACGGTTCTCGCTTTCTCGCTATGAGCCTATTACCTCAGCAATTTCATCACTAGCCAAGCAGAGCCTTGTTTACATCCTTTGTAGCTTGACACCTTGTACCCTAAGAGGAAACATTCCCTCGAGTGTAATACCCCAAGGATGAGCCCTGGTTGTAATTATGAATGTAACATGTTTTGTAGGTTGGTGAGCCAAGTATTTATAATTTGGTAGGCTTATGTGTTGATTAGGCTAGGAGCCTAGATGTTAAAGGCCAAGATCTTGTTTTCTACATGTAAACATTCATACTATTAATATAAAAACATCATTGCGTGTTGACCGACCATGAATAAAGAGTATGGGGGATTGAACTCCGCTAGGTTTGGAAAGGGAGGAGGCTAAGATATTGAGGAAAAAGGGCTAAGCTTAAGAGACTAATAGAATAATATAATTATTATTTTAAAAGTTGTAAAGAGGATATGAATTTATCTTAAGTTCATTTAGGGAGAGGAACAATTCCCAAGTGGGAGGAACGTGCTCCTAGAAAGCCAAGTGTCATCCAAGATGTATGTAGATTTATGGGGGGTCTCTCGCCATTCTGATGAGGCTTGCCTCCATTACACAACACACGAATGCATGGAGCAAGCACGCAGTGAGCCAGTCTACTATTGATGAATTCCAAGACACCCAAACCCCTACAACAAAACCGAATTGATACCCTTGTTGCACCTGTACCCTGGGGGTTTCTTGCGTTTTGTCCTATCTGTACCATTTCCCACATCCAGTTTCTATTGCTTCCATCACCATGCCTATGTGTTGAGGAGTGGGAGTGAAGAAGCGGGTTTTTAGGAGAATGGATAGAAGAAGTAGGTTGTGAGTCCTGTGTGCAACTCTCTCCAGGTGAGAGAGTGTGTTGAGGAAGTGTGTTCTCCTTGATGGAGTCCATTAGAAGCTACAGAGCTCTAAGAATTCATGATCCAGCCTATTATTGAATTACTATAAAGGGAGGTGTAGCAGCCAATGAATTGTGTGACAGTGAAGGTGTACACTACTTGGGTGGGACAGGCATGTGGGGAATGAGAGTCTATGAGTTGTGGGCATAAGTGGCTCCTTGGAGGAAGTCCTTCCTATTGCACAATGCAACCTCCTGTTGTCCTTGCCTATCCTAGGAATCCCTTGCCCAATGGATTTTATTCCTAGCTTGGGGGTTACCCTGCTTAGAGTGAGGAGTAGTGTGGTCTACGAATGGGAGGTTCATGAAAGGTATGCACGCAGTTGGTGTACTTCAATTAAGAGATCAGTATAGTTTCTCTACTTAATGGTTAAATGATGTATTTTAGTGCATATCTGTGTTTCTTGTAATGTTATCTTGTGTTTTTTTGATACTAAGAGGGGGGTGAATCAGTATCAAGTACAATTTAAAAACCTTTTTCAACTTATACTTAAACCATTCAATTAGATCCAATGAGAAATGAACAATAGTATAAGAGCTACACCAATACACCACAATAGACCATGCACAATATATGAGAAATAATCAATAGTTTTTGTTCAAGTGAAGTAATGACTTCCAAAGGTAGCTACAGATTCCAAATGTAAAGGGAGGGATAAACCTCCAAGAGGAAGATACATTCCTCAAATATCAAGAGAGAGTTTAGCTCTCCATCCTTTCCCCTTCCTTCCACCCAAGAATATATGAGAGATAATAAAACTTTACATTAAATCATCACCATCAACCAATCATCACATAGAACCTGATAATGCTTCCTGAGACTTCTTCAATTGCTGCAATTATTCAATTCTTGGAGTACTCTGATCTTGTAGATAATATTACTCAATGTATTCTCTGAAAATCCTCCAATTTTTCACTCCTTTAATCCTCCCCAAAAAGAGGTTATAGAAAGAATGGTAGACTTTATTCAATTCTGGTCTATTCAGGAGAGTGAACTTGCATAGAATGCCTCGCGCTTAATAATTAACATCCGATTCTGAAAATCACACATAAGAAAATACAGTCCATACTCTTTCCAAATACATTTTTCCCATTTCATTTGGATTCTCTATGAATAAGTTATGACTGTTTTACCCGGAACACCTGTTTATTGACTAGCTTCAGGACTAGTCACAAACCCTATCTTCCACAGAGTGTATCTCCATAATTATAGTGAATAAAGAGCTGAAATTTTTACCAAAGGTACCTTGATATGTCTTCTAAATACCATAGTAATTTCACCATCTGAATCATTCTAGAAAAAAAGTTATAGAAAAAATGGTAAGATGGCCTGAAAATAACATACCTTAG
>JASDQU010368584.1:696-11399 GCA_032191745.1 Picea mariana
GCTTTGGGAGCCCTGTTGTCCCCAAATACCACATCTACAAATGATGTAGCATACAATGCTCTAAAGGGTGTCATCCCAATGGACATGTGATAGGTAGTCTTATAACAATGCTTGCTCATGTGTAACCACTTAGTCCATGCTTGTTGTTTCCCCCCACAAAGTTCCTCAGATATCATTCCACCCACTTGTTTACAATATTGGTTTGCCCGTCTGTATGTGGATGATAATCAGTGCTCGGTGTCAACTCTGCACCTACTAACCTGAACAACTCCTGCCAGAAAGTGTTGATAAATCTGTTGTCCCTGTCACTAACTATGTACCTCGACAATCCATGGAGTTTGAAAACCTCCTCGAAGAACAACTCTACGACTTGTGTTGCCTTGCACTATGAAGGTATTGCAAAAAAATGTGCGAACCTGGTCAATCTGTCAACCGCTACATAAATACAGTCTCTACCTTGCACCTTGGGTAGGCCCGTGATGAAATCCATCGAAATTCTCTCCCATTTCTGCTCTGGGATGGGTAACGATTGAAGTAACCTTGCAGAATGTGTCTTCTCCTTGATGTTGATCTGATGATAACCCGAGCGAAGATCAATCTTCAAGAAGTAGACGGCTCCATGCAACTCGTCTATTCTCGGTATGGGTACTTATTCTTTATTTTTTTCTTATTTAGTGCACGATAGTCAATGCACATTCTCATAGTGCCATCCTTCTTCATGACTAGAACAACTGAGAAGCGAAGGGACTAGAGTTGGGTCAGATATGCCCCATCTCAAGCAATTCCTTGATTTCTTTCTCAATCTCATCCTTAAACCTTTTAGGATATCTGTAAGGTACTGTGATCACTGGTTTAGCCCCCTCCTCCAACTCAATAGTATGTGTTATCCCCTATCCTAGGATAACTAAGGAGATTATGTCTCGAGGCCCACAGGTCCTAGACATGGAGTACCGAGAGCCATATTGATCTGAGCCTAGCCCTGGAGGGCCCATCCTTCTTCTTCAACGCCTCCATTCTGTCAGCAACAACAACATCCATCCCATCAGCCTGGTTATGAAGTAGCAATGGGTCTTGCTCCATGAGGTAATGAGTCCGGGTATCATGCTATGTGTCACTCTGATTCTCAAAACATTTGAATATGTGCATTTAATTTTCTTTTGCTTCATGATGTGTGCTTGGACTTTATGCCTTTTGACTTGTCCATACCTGGGGGGGTGATAGAATGAACTAGCAAGTTGGTTCCCTTAGGAATGAGTTGCCACTGGGTGGGTTTGTGAAAGGTCATCGTCCATTCCCACCATACTTATCACTTTTCATCATCTTCCCTCTCATCTATCCCCTACATTGGTTCGAACATTAGGTTTTCCAAGCTAGTAAAGGGTTGTACCTTGCCTTGTGGGAAGAAGGGGCTAAAGGCCCAGAGGGTAAAAGTAGCTGGCAAAAGATAAAAGACAAAAGATCAAACCTTGAGATGCTTCACCCAGGGAAAAGTCATCAATGAAAGAGACATAATACAAGATCCCAGTCAAAGATGCAGAAAACATAGGACCACACACATCAGTATGAATCAGATCAAGGATACTAGTTGCTCTACTATCACTGCTTGGAAAAGCAGTCTTGGTGTACTTCCCAAGAGCACACCCCTTGCACACCTCCTGGTGCTCTGTACTGAACTCTGGCACTCCAGACACAATCTCTCTCAAGATCCTCAGTGCCCCATGATGCAAGTGGGCCATCCTCCTATGCCATAACTCACAAAGGTCACTGGTGTTGGTGCCATGAAACAATGCTCTCGAAGGTTGAAACATGAGCTTGTACAACTTCTCATGTCAAATACCAATCACTTTGGCTGAAGTGACTCGAGATCCCTTAGGATACAAGAGCACCTGCCCATCACGGAACAATACCTCATGCCCCCTATCCTCAATAGTGGAAACTAAAACCAAGTTCTTTTTCAGTCCCGGAACATATAGGACATCTCTCAACAACATGGGAGGTAGAGACTCCCTCTGAAATGATACAGTCCCACACCCAATTACTCTGACCACTAAGTCATCTCCAAGTACCACCTCCTAGTCTCCAAACGCTGCAAACTCAGTAAAGTACTCACGAACTCCTATCATATGGTGGGAGGCACCACTGTCAATGTACCAAATACAAGTGGAAGATGCTCTAGATGACAGGCAAGTAGTCAAAGAATACTCCTTCTCGAACCTGTGAGTAAACTCTTCCACCTCCGCTAAAGCTGCAACCTGTTTCTTCTTCTTGTTAGGGCATTGTCCAACATAGTGCCCAAACCGATGGCAAGCAAAGCACTTGACTTTTCTCATGCCTTTCTTCCTTTCACCTTTCTACTTGTTCCCTCCCTTGGAACCCTTCTTGGACCTGCTCTTGCCTTTAGCTGCAAGAGCCACATTCTCCTCCTCATTACCAGTGGATGAACTACCAAGCACATATCCTCTCCGAGTTTCCTCTTGAATGAAGTCATCCCAAAGACAATCCCACTTGGGAAGATTCTCCCTTGCCACAATGCCCTCAACGAAGACAATGCATTGTTTGGTCACCCCATTCAAAGCAGTCCTCACAAGTTCATTGTCAACAACAACCTCCCTAACATCTCCAAGCTCATCCCTTACTTGAGTAATTTTAGTAAGGTATGTGGTGACATTTTCAGCTTTGGTCATCTTGATGCCCTTCAGTTTCTCCCTCAACACCATCTTCCTATTTTCATTGGAACTCTTGTAAAGCTTTGTTAAGGAGTCCCACATCTCATAAGCATTAAATTTCCCGGTCACATGTGGAATCACATAGTCCTTGATGGCATCAAGGATAATTCTTTTGGCCTCGATATTCTTCTTGGTGTAGGCTGCCAAAAGAGTAGCATCTGTAGGCACAGTGACAGTACTCGTTTGTGTGTTCTCCACAATATCCAACAACTCATTTTCCTGCAGTATCAGTGTGATTCTCTCCTTCCATGGGCTGAAATTAACAGCCCCATCCAATCTATCCTCAACCCTCAAACCGGTGGCCATGACCCTCTCAACTAAAATTCAAGTCAAACAAAAAAATCTGCCAGGTGAAGTACCTCCTCTTCTCAAAAAAATCTCTGACTTTAATGGCTGAAATATTTTTGTTCTTCTTCTCTAACCAGCTCTGATACCATGTAAAACTTTCAGACCCCAACCCGGTTTCAAGTCTCACTGAGACACATAGTTAAATGCCCAACCCACATTGCACATTTACTGCTGCAAATTAGTAAGCATGAAATTAAATGCTCAGAATTGAAACACAAGAAGTCTGCTACAACACTTTAACCAAAAATAAATCACACACACAGAAAATTCAACAAAGAGATTTGGTCTACAAATTTAGACCCTGGAAAAACCCACAAAGGGGAAAACCAGTGAGAGAGGGGAGGCTTGTATTATTCAGAGAAATGAGAGATATTTACAGTAGTCATTTTCAGTAATTAATACACACACTTATCTCGTTTTCCATGCACAAACTCAGCATAGAAAATAGTGCCAAAACTGCTCCTCGATTTTTGTGCCCAGAAAGCTGTACAATACGATCTCACTGTTGTTGTTGTACTTTGCCTCGATTTTTGTACTCAGAAATCTGTACAATACGATCTCACTGCTGCGTTGTACTTTGCTTCGATTTCTATGCTCAGAAACTGCCTTGGAATTCATGCCACAATCTGCTCATCTGGTCTCTCTCCCAGCTCGACTCTCTCAAACTCTTGCTCTCTCAAACTCTAGGAATGAATGAATGAGGGAACCTTAGTCTCTAAGTAGACTTGGTGGAGGAAACTAAAGAGTCATGACTTTTCATTTTCCCTCACAAAATTCCAAAAGTCACATTTAATTTTCTCTCATAAAAATAATTTCTAGAGACCTCTTTTGGACACTTTCTCACCCCTAGGCGCCTAGGTGATGAGAAACACTTGTCCTTGGTACTTTTATTTATTTAATTTAACACCTTGGGGGGTATAGGAGCGGGGGATACTCCTATCATCTGAGGCCAGAAGAAAGAAACTCTGATTATATCGCTAGTCGCTCGTCTGAATCTGGAAGTAGTCTGACGGGCTAGAGGCGCCCTACTATGGATCTGTCTGGAGCTAATTCCTCTAACACTCAAAGGGTGTGTGGACTAGTGTACAGTTCGACACCTCCAAATCGGTCTCGATGATAACGATCTATCTCCAAGAGGGGGAGGTTGAGGAGAGACACAAGGTCTCACCACACGACTTTCTGGTGCACTCTAGGACTCTGCTCGTCGTTTATTGATCCTATCTGATGGATCAACATGAAAGTATGAGGTGGTCTTCCTAGTCATCTCAAGGCGGGRTATGGTGTGTAGGAACTGAAATCTATGGCTAAGGATCTCCCTAATGAAGAGGGCTAGGCATATCTAGTCCTGGTACCARAAAAAAGTAGAGAGGGAGCCCCCCTAAGTCTCTACAGAGGACATGGTAGCATACTCTAATCTCGTAGAATTTGGGACAACTAAAGATGAGGTGCATCTCTATATCTRGTTCTTGTAAGTGGCACATATGGCAAATCCGATCGGAATGTGGTATATGGTGGTCTGTCCCAATCCGGAGTCGATGAGATCCAACCCGAAGTTGTCCCAATGAGATCTAGAGTGAGTGCATCCAATTCCTGCATGTATAAGGGGGCAAACAACCATGCCATCTCACAACTCCAAAAAATGCTCTAGATAGAAGGACATCTTCAAGCCTAGGCTCGTCGAAGGTGAGGTCCAAGTCACCTGGATGTACAGTCTGTAGATGTCCTCTTTGATAGCTTGATTCAGTACCTATCTAGTCGGCAAGAGATGGCACAGTGCATCAAGGGAGAAATTTAACGGGGGAAGGCGCTCGGGGGAGATAGTCATCAACTGGAGAAAGCGGGACGCCTTTGAGAACCAACCACTTGCACAACTTGGGGTGGATCAAAAGCAAGATCCTCCGAAGAGCAGAGAGTGAGGTAGGGGTACCTCTCTCTCCTGATGGTAGTCTTTGAAAAATCATACTCTATGAAAGAAAGAGACCACGTGGAAAATGACCTCGAGTCAGAAAGGGTGGACATTGAACTCTGCTTGAAAAATGGGTTGCGGGACTGTCCGTTTGCAACAGATGATACGCCTGAKAAATAGGGTCTGGACTCTCTCCAACCTTGCYCAGTCTGTSTGCCTCCATGAGGTGGAGTTTGGACGAGATGCCCTGAAATTGACCCAGAAAGCATTGTCTCTCAATGAGAGCCAAGGAGACGTATCCTTTACTAAGTCGGAGCTGAAGGGCCTGCCGCAAACCGAAACAAGGCATTGTGAACTGTACTCCCAAGTAAGTGTAGGCTGTGGTGATCTCAATCTCTTCTCCCCGGTAGTAGAAATGTAAGTCTGTTAGAGAGTTCTTCGATGCGTTGAAGATCAAAACCTTGGTTTTCCCCAAGTTAACTRTCAACTGTCAAAGGTCACAAAATCAGGCTAGTGCATCGATCTGTCTCTACAGGCCCTCAGGGGTGGAGGCCAACAAGACCAAGTCATCAATGAATAAGAGCAAGGAGATCAACACCTAATGCAGAAAACAACCACCCCCCTCCTAGATATGCTCATGGAGGAAGCACTCCAACTCGTTAATGTAGATCCCGAATAGGGTCGGCGAGAGGGAGCACCCCTGCTTTACCCCAATGGTACTTTGAATGAAATTAGAAAGGCCATGTGCCATTCTGAGGCGTCCCAAAACTGACTCGTATAGCCTTAGTGGGACTGCACCTAGGGTTTATCAGAGGATAAACCCTAGAGTTTCTTCCCTAGAAGTTTGAACCTAGGCTTATGAGTGGATAATCCTAGGGTTTCAATTATTCAAGACTTCTCTTGTATTTGGCCTCCATTAAAGGTGTTGCATTGACTCCATTTGCCTGAGAAGAGAAAACAGCACTAGTCTCTTTACTTGCAAGTGATAACAAAACCCTAGCTTAGTTTAACTCTCTCTCTCTCTCAAAGCAACTTGATAGTTTAGGTACCTAATTACATTCTCATGCTCATTCTAACTCAACGCTTGGCATATTAGGTCATTTATTTGCTACTGTTATAAATATTTGCTACAGTCATTAGGGCTTGAGCAAATTGCATCCAACTAACTAGCTTTAACAATAACTCAAGCACATAATCATTGTCTAGCATCTTATTGACATTTTACTTGGTATTGGGCATAATTTCCATGGTAACATTGTTGAATTGAAGCAAGTTTCCTTACTGCTGTTATAAGACTGTCACTGCTGAAGTATCATTGTGTTTGTTAAAAGTTTTGTTGCAGCAATCAATGCCCTATGGTTATTTGTCCTTCTACCTAGTATTTCACACACACATTCCATTGCATTTCACTCAATTAATGTCTTTTACTTGCTGCTGTTACAAAACTATTGCCGGCTGAAGTATTATGTTTCTATTTACAAGTTTTATTACAGCAGCTCTTTCTCTTGGATAGCTAGTGTTACGGGATTCATTCTCACTCTTTTCAGCTCTCTTATTGACATTGAATGCATTAGAACACCTCATACACATGCACACGATCAATTGTCTCGTTTAAACTCTCTTTTAACTTTCCCTACTCCTGGACCTAGCCTATCTCATTATGTGGCCAAGATAGGAGGCTGTAGACTTGCCTTGAGCTTGCTATAGGATCCCTTGAGGTCACAACGGAAGCCTTCCTTGTGTTGGATCCTTATCCATCACTAAAACGAGGGAAGTACTTTCCTAGGTGACAGTGGCAATTACTTCAATTGTTACGCAAGTTTAGCATCTTGTGAAGGCTTTGCACAAGTGCTAGATTCTGTGATAACAAGCTGTAACAAAGCACAATTTTGAGATAAGCTTTACCTATCCTAGGTTCATCAATTATGTTGCTGAAGATTTATCGTTGTCTTTGGCAGATAAATTTAAAACAAATTTTGTACTATAAATTCATGTTATTAAGTAATTTGAAACCAAAGAATTGTGTGCAAGTTTTCTTTCTCTTCTGTTCTGTCTCTTGCATGTATGATCTTAAATTCAACGGTCTCATGATGCAAAATAGAAAGGAAAAAGTAATAATGTAAAGCGCAAGAGATGCACATTGCAACTGTGAAATCCTTTCGAACTAGACCAGATTATGCTTCTTCAATATATATTTCATCATGAAAAAAAAAAGATTTCTTGTAATGGATAATAGATCTAAGAAGCATACCTGCACGGGTACATCATTCAGTGAGGACTCCTCTCCAAAAGGAGATGCCATTTTAACACCAGGTGGAAGTTTTGTATCAAACATCATTTGGGCCAAATTCTTGAAAGCATTTGGATTATCCAATGCGTTTGTTGAAGTCTGTATTCCAAGCTCCCTGTGCAATTCATTTTCCCAGTAAACTTTAGAAAATGCAGACATATTAAGTCAATTTTACTTAAAAGTCTTCCAGTTGTTTATTTTCAGATAAACACAAAAGGAATGTGATTGTCACAATTAACATGGTGAAGAATATGAATGATATCTCAATACCACCAATCCTTTCATGATTAAAGAAGCACATGCATAAATTTGCTTCGAGTTTTAACTTCCTTGAATATTTTCCTTTTGAAGATTAAGAGAGATAGGACAGAGATTAAAAGTCAGAACTCAGAAGCACTCAAAGTCAAGTGGTTTACTCAAAGCTGTGCCCTATCTTTAGGGGATCACCAGAAACAAGTGCCATTATAAGGCTTGCAAATCCAAGCCTCAGAACATCTGGTAGCTC
The DNA here is from genome assembly GCA_032191745.1 of Picea mariana. NCBI lineage: Eukaryota > Viridiplantae > Streptophyta > Pinopsida > Pinales > Pinaceae > Picea > Picea mariana. The sequence goes on from JASDQU010368584.1 coordinate 8,472, forward strand.
CTTCACTTGCCCGTAATCTAATAAGACAACCTGCATAAGCATGGAACAGTGGACAACACAAGAATCATGTTATGCTCGAAAGGGTAAATCAAAAACTATTCTACTGAAAAGCTTCTGCAGATTATTTTCTTGTTGATTGTTTGCAGGAAAAATGACTGGTAAAAATGAAAGCCCACAAACTTTTGTCTAATTTGAAATATAAAAGAAAATTCCATCATGATAGTGTCTCTTTGTTGGTACCTTGTTGTTTCTGTCCCATGATGTACTTATTTATGGAGTAATATATGCAGCATTTCAAAGGAAAAAGACAATGGAGGCATGAGAAACAACATTTCAAACATTCACAACACTGATCCAACACTTAGTGATTCCAAGTTAAGATAGCATAGACAGATACATTCACGGAATATTTAGACAATAATCTTATTTGGAGAGCAGATATATTGGTTATTTAGGATATATGTTTGTTTTCTGGGGCAGCCAATCAACCTTTTAGATTACGCTCTAGATAATCATGAACAGAATCAGCCAGGCAGTCCTCTTAGAGAACGTCCTGTCTTTTTGGAAAAGGTGGTTGAAATGTATTCAAGGTCTAGTTCATAACTTCCCTAGAGATAATGCAAAATACTCATTCAGGTCACAGGCAGATGACTTTAAGAAAGTCATCCTGTTATGCATAGTACTGCATATGAAATATGACTTGCCTTGGTGTCTTTGGTTACCAATATATTGCCAGGATGTGGATCTGCATGGAAGAATCCACTCTTCAAAATCATTTGCCCATATGCTGTAGTTAAATCCTTTAAAATGCTCCTGCACACAGCATATCTCTTAATTGCAGCTGATGCAAGGTTAATATCATAAATCACGAGATTTTGAGAAAATAAGCAGAACAGGTGATTAAAAAAATCATATTAAGCTGGTGGAGACACAACAAACATTGGTTGACTGTCAATGAGCAAAGGAAAAAGGAGCAATTCCATGCAAGTCCATTTGAAGTTGCAAAAAACCGAGGTTTGTGGATTCATATATTAAGAGAGAATGTATAAAATACTGTACTTCAAAACAAGTACTTCCTTGTAAAGAGACATAGCCTGCCATGAGATATTTGATGCCTCCGTGAATATACATAGAAAACAGGAAAAATTTACAATTTATATGTTGCATCATGTTTGTTCATGTGTTACATCCAGAAGCCTTAACGAATGCATATGAGAAAAGGAGAGAAACTTACCTCTTTACTGCCATTGCCATTTTCCCATGAGGACTAATGCCTCTTTTAGACATCTCATCTCCTAGACGCATAATAGAAGTTCCTTCCATAAATTCCATTACCAAAACTTTTCTGATCCATCATGAAAATCAGAAGTGCAATTAACACAATTGATCCAACATGCAAAGAGTTTATTTTGTTAAAATGCAACTTTTATGTAAAGAACTAGCAAAAAAGTCCATTGAATAATTGAAAAACAAGCTCTGGCACAACACATTTAAACCAAATTCCCAGTATAGTTCTGTACTTCTGAACATGGTGAATCCTCTAATCTTTTATCCTGAATTTAAAAAAAAAAAAATTCTATGTTTTGAAGAAAGATTAACATCCTAAACAGAAAGGAATGAGTATGCACACAACAACAAACGAAAAGTTACCTTTCTGATAAACAAAAATAGAAAAGAACATATACCGAAATGATAAAATGAATAATCAGTAGCGATGAGTCCTGTTACCTCCCCTCACCTAGGGGTAACTAGAGGAAATCATGTCTCATGACCCACAATGAAAACATGATCCTGATGGTGATGATGATCAGCAGTATCCATAGCCAGCAGCCCCCCAGATGCCTCATTCCTCAGCATAGCCCATCATACCTGATCAACATGGCTCATTGGAAGATGGTGGTCCAGCACATTATGAGGTACATTAGTCCTTGTTTCATATAAAGTGTCATATTTAATGAATTTGACATATGAGTGAGGATCATGGATTGAAGTTGGAAAATGAATCATAAGCTTAGAAGTTATGCTCTTTGCCTTGTTTCACCTTGGTGGCCATCTTTAGTATTCTAGTCCCGTGTTGTCACTCTTGGGGAACATGGGTACTACTAGGAGGCCTTGATAAGGGTAACATACTGTTTACCCCATACTTAACACTTTCTGTAACAACCAAATCGAGCTCACCAATTAAATATCCAAAATATTTGGAATACAATGTAGAAATCCATGTGGACAACAATATATATATTAAATGTGTTGATATTATGGTAGCTGCGGGAGGTATTTACCTCCACGTGTAAACTTGACGAGAATAGAATATTCCGGGAAGCAAGAAGAAACCCTAATGAGTTGGATAAAAAACCTAGAAGACAAGTCGGCTGAAGGGGATAATTTGTCGGCCAGAAGAAATATTATATATTGAGTAAATAGGTACCCAGAATGAGAAGTCGTCCCAGGCAGTTAGCCAGAATTAGTATAAATACAGGAGGCCAGTCTTCATTCTGGCAGGCATTCTCAGAACTGCAGAGCTCACTTGTGCGCACTGCAGTTAGCCAGTTTTGTGTGCAAGTTTGGAGGAGAGCTGTCGTTGCAGCTGCTGCATCTAGCAGATTACGTTTTGGCTTGGACTATCTCTTGGTTATGGTTTGGACTATCTGATCAGCTCGTGTTTGGTGCACTATCCTTGGAGAAAGGTGTGTCACCCTTTGTTTGGCTATCTAGCCTAGGGTTTGCTTCCGGAGTGATTCTCTATCAAGGTTAAGGTGCTCGGAGGGTGGCTTCGACCTATGGTTGGGTGACAATAGTGATATTGTCCATGGTAAAACGAGCACATCCATCATATTCTAACAGGTTACGGGCCCACATCTCCTTCATTCAGTCTAACCATTGGAAGGGAGCATAGCCATAAGGATATTAAGCTCGTTGAAGAACTGT
>JASDQU010368585.1:0-10738 GCA_032191745.1 Picea mariana
ATGCAGAGATAGGATAAGCATAGTACTTCTTCAAGTAAAGCCCATTTCTCAGTTCACTCAAAGGAATGCCATCATAATCTACTAACTCGTATGCTCCCTTCTCCAACACTCTTTTAACAATATAAGGGCCTCACCACATAGCCTCAAATTTTTCGTCTCCTGGCAAATCACGATCTTGTCCATAGAGGAGAACTAGATCACCTTCAAAGAACACGTGTGGCTTGACATGTTTGTAGTATTGGGCTCTCACACGTTTCTTCTGGGTTTCAATAACTAGGGTGGCATCATGACGGGTTTGATCCAATTGCATAAGATACAATAGACGTTCCTCCTCAACAGAGGTGTTTGGGAGAAGTTTGACGGCTAGTTTTAATGATGGAATTTCACATTCAATCGGTAGAATAGCTTTTAAACCATACACTAATTGGAAGGGTGTAAACCCCATGGCTGACTTCATGGATGTCTGATAGGCCCACAATCCTAGGAACAACATCGTGTGCCAACTCATTTTGTGAATTCTGATAATCCGTCGAAGCATGGTAATAAGTACTTTGTTTATTGCTTTGACTTGGCCGTTGGCATGTGGATAGTAGGGGGTTGATTTTTCATGTCGACGACCCAACTTTTTTGTAATCTTAGACATCATAAAGTTTTGAAATTGGCTACCATGATCGGTAATGATAGCCTGTGGGATTCCAAATCATGTAATAATGTGATTGAAGATGAATAGCACTGCAGTTTTTGCCTTTGTTTTCGAATGTAGGCATCGCCTCGGCCCACTTCGTGAAATAATATACAGCTACAATAATGTACCCATGCCCCCCAACTGAGTGAGGGTTACATATCATGAAATCGATGCCCCATTTAGCGAAGGGTCCAATGGAAACTACAAAATGTAAGGGAGTTGGGTGAGATCTTATTTTTTTGTTGTATGTTTGGCAAGCATGGCATTTTTGGATGGCAATAATACAATATTTGAATAGAGAAGGCCAAAAATACCCAGCTCGTAAGATATTTTGGGCAGTAGCATACCCAGACATGTGACCACCACATTCTCCAGAATGGTATTCATTCAAAGCTTTCTCAGCCTCATCATAAGTGAGACATCGTCGAAAAACAAAGTCAACTCCATGGCGATAAAGAGTATCACTGAGGATGATATACTGACGGGCTTGGTAACCTATGAGACAATGGTCAGTACTAGACAAATCAGGCCAGAAAGTCTGAGTCTGGAGATATATAATGATATCACCATACAAAAGGTCATCAGAACTGATCAGAAAAAGGTATTCATTAGGTAATGAGTCCTATGCTACATTTTCCGTCTCAGAACAGGGAAGGTCACATATCAATTTGACAAACACCAAGGATTTGTTATACTTAGCACGTTCAAACTCTAAGTCAAACTCCTAGAGTATCACAATCCATTTGGAGTATTTTCCCCCTAGCAACTGGCATGTAAGAATGTGCTACATAGGGTTGCAATCGAAAATCATGGTGGTCTTGTGTAAAAGGATATAGTGCCAAAAACGTTGGACATCTTGAATAGGTGCCAAGGCCAGTTTTTCAACATGTAAATACTTGGCTTCGGTAGTCATGAGACTCCAACTAAAATAATAAATAACATGTTCGTCGTGAGAAGCGTCCTCTTGGACTAGAACCATGGCAATGGTCGAATCCGAAGCAGCGAAATAAAGGAAATAATATTGACTATGATCAGGTAGGAAAAGTAGTGGGGTACGGGTTAAAGTCAATTTCAAAGCGTCGAAGGCTTTGTTGGCAGTGGTGTCCCATACAAATTTAGAGCCTTTCTTTAATAGTCAATTAAATATGAGTGTTAATTCAATGTAGTTTTGGATAAAATGACGTAGAAAGTTTTCCTTCCCTTGCAAAATTTGTAGCTGGTGAAGTGAAGAAGGAGGAGGGAGATTGAGAAATGACTCAACCTTCAAAGGATCTACCCTAATCCCTTGATGTGACACAATAAAGCCTAAGAGCCATCTGGACTCCATGCAAAAGACACGTTTGTGTGGGTTTAAGCATATATGATAGAACCGACAGCGGAGGAAAATGGCTCGGAGGTGGGCCGGATGATCACTATGATGCATGGAATGTGCTGGTAGGTCATCTAAATATGGTTGTACAATGTGCTTAATATCATGGAAAGCATAAGACATAGCACGTTGAGATGTTGCACCAACATTCTTTAAAGCGAAGGGCAGTTTTCGGTAGGAAAAAGTGCCCCAAGGATAAATAGAAGCGATTTTGTGTTGATCCACGAGTAAGATGTTGATCTAATTATATCCAGAGAAACCATCCATCAAAGAGAATATTTCACTTCCAGTGCAATCGTCTACTATTTGGTCAATGAAAAGGGTAGGAAAGTTGTCCTTAGGACAAGATTTGTTGATATCCCTATAATCAACACAGACATGGATCATACCTTGTTTCTTGTTAACCATAACTAGATTGGATACCCAATGAGTTAAAGACACGGGATAAATAAAACCAAATTTAAGAAGTTTTTCAACTTCAAGCTTGATAGCGGCTACTTTGTGAGGGTGGACTGGGTGAAGTCTTTACCGGATGGGTTTAGCACCCGAGTATGTCTTGATTTCATGTACAACAATATCAGGATCAATACCAAGCATCTCTTCATAGGTCCATGTGAAGACGTCACGAAACTCTTGAAAAAGGGATTTATACGTGACGACTTCATCAGTGGAACACGAAGCTAAGATGTGCACATTTTCGATGACTCTAGGTTTAGTGGATATGTCGAGGGGGATCGTGGGTGAAATATTACTTAATTTCCCTTCATATAACACATCGTGTGTGGAATTGGGAACGGAAGAAATGACGACAATGGTTGACAGAGTCGAAATTCATTGGTAACTCTCGAAGGTGTGTTGTTCCAAGAAGAGAATGGAACAATGATATCCATCCTCCCAAGGAGTTTCCTCCATAGACATGACTGACATAATCATCTCATCTGTGGGAAAAATCAGGTGAAAAGGATCAGGAGATGAATCGCCAAGAGAGGGGATAGAAGGGGATGTCGGTTGAATGGCTTGATAGGCAGATTCAATTGGACTTAAAGGTATCTGGTTTCCATAGTGGAGATAATCACTAGGTTCAGGTACTATCCATGGGTAAAACGACTCGGGAGGTTCACAGACAGAAGTGGAGATCATGTTAATTGAGGAAACCAAAGGAGGTGGAACGTTTGGTGGTGGGATTGGGAAAGTACCCATCATAGTGGAATCTCTTAGTAGACCCATGCTGACATTCTTGTATCCAGGGGGTGTCTTTGCAACGAAAGGTACATTGTTGGTATGTGTGTCAGAGTTGAAGAAGGACAATTGATCTACCATAATGAATTTTCCCTGATGTGGAAAACACACGATGCGGAAAAGAGTAGACACAACTGCACGCATGGAATCAATTCAGCTACGACCAAGTAAAAGGTTGTAATCGAGAGGAGTGTCAAAGACCTCGACTTCAACGTTGACCGTTTTGCCTTCTAACGTAATAGGAAATTATGGGAGGACACTCTAAGGGTTAAAGCCAGAGCCATTAAAGGCTTTGAGCATGTTCTGCGATTAAGTTAAGGGTGGAGAGTCGATGGATTTCCAACAGGAAATAGACATGACACACATCGAGGCACCTTCATCAATAACTTTTCTACAAATGTTCTTGTCGCAGACAACAACTTGTATTTGAAATACGAGTTGAGGGGGTAACATTGGAATGTGATCTTCCAAGTCAAATATTATTAAATTTGTATTTGTAGGGTTGATTCCATTGATAGATTTCAACAATGCCTTTCATTTTGTAGGACAACTCTGACGGACTTCGAGGGATAACATCATAGACAGTGCTTGTGCCAGGACTTCTAATACACTATAGTTCTGGGCAGCACACGCATGAGGATTGAAAGAGGACTTTCGAACCATGCCCTTGGGAGGAGGGCGAAAGACTATATCGGGGTTCCGTCCTTCGATATGAAGATGACCGTTGGAAGGTGGAGCCGAGGGAGATTGTTGAACGAATGAAGGTGGTATATCATCAACTTTCTTCTTTGAGGAAGGGTAATCTTTGGCACAGGTGGTAAGTGTGATGTCATTCTTCTTTGAATCACCGTTACACATAAGTACATAGGAAGTGGTGGAGGAAGAAGGTTGATCATGGATGACCAATTGAGCTTGTTGTTGAGAAGGGAAGGGTTGAGACAAGACGAAAGGGGTAGGAGGTTTTTGGGTCCCTTGGAGGAACATCATGACCTCAGCATGTCTCGGACAATCCTTTGTGTAGTGATCATCACCATAGATAAGGAAAGGATAGTGAGGTTTGTGTTTATCCTTATCTTCAGCAGGTTGTGTCTTGGCCTTATTGGATTGTGGGTTTTTATTCTTATCCTCCTTATTCCTACCCTTCCCTTTTTTAGATTTATTCTTACCGGTAGTAGTCGATTGAACGACCTTCACTTCATAAGTTTTACCAGTGGGAGGGGTGGGTGTCGGAGCAGTTTGAACATTAGAAGCATGGGATTTGGGCATTGTGTGAGAGGTCTATGCAGATTGAGGTTGGGCATGGAAAGTACCTATCACATCATCAATGACATGAGAAGTTGTTGGGGTTGTTGAGGTGGTCGTGGTAGAAGGTCGAGGTGCATCAGGTAGTAGATCGTAAAGAGTACCCATTTGTGAATAAACGAGATCGAGATACTGGGAATGACTGATCACTTGTTCTTCTGTGACAACTTCACCCATAGAAATGTATTTAGATATGTCATTCATGAAGGATTTCGTGAACCATTCTACCAATAAATGATTAATAAGGTTGAGTTTGATTAGACGTCGTCTTCATCTCCACTCATGAATGTGATCAGAGATATGAGTGGCTTTGCTTTGCTTGAAAGAACTCAAAATCTCAGTCCCCATTTCATAACGGATTGGAAACTGGTAGTGAGTGAGGAAATCCATAGCTAGGGTGTTGAAATCAGTGAAGAAGCCTCATGGTAATTCTATATACCATTTGGCACCTGAACCCATGAGAGTTCATTGAAAAAGGTGTAACCGAATGGAGTCATCCATCAAAGAGTTTGATGAACACCAAAGGTGGAAAGTATTTACATGATTGTTTGGGTCTTCTCTAGGTTTACCATTGAACTTAGGAATGTCAGATGGTAGTTTGGCTGGTATGATAGGCCAATGAGGAGAGTGACAGATAGGGTCATTCAAAATTCTAGACAGATCAGGGAAGTCCAAAGTGGCCAAAAAGGGTAACTGTCTATTCACATGAGGGTACTGGTGACTTTGGGGAGGAAGTCCCATTGGTATACATATAGGACCATAAGCATTTTGCATATAATGCGAAGATCCGAGCAAAGTCGGTTGTTGGTGTGGAGGAATGTAGCCTGTGGGGTTGGGTTGGTTAGGGATTGTCCCTTGGAAAGGAGTACTGGACTGAACATTAGGACCCCAAGTGGGATTCAAAGAACCTAGATATGTTTGACCATAGTTCGAGGGTATCGAAACACTAGTTTGAGAAGGTTGTCCCCTAGAGGGTTGTGGGTTAGCTTGAAGGTTCCAAAGGTGAGCTAACAAGTTTGATGCATTTGTTCTAGATTGTGAATTATAAGTTCCAACCTAAGGATGTCCTCCATAAGGAGGAGGTGTCCCAATTTGAGCATGACCCCCGGATTGAGGTTTCCCCCCGGCATAAGATTTCCCCCCAACAGGAATACGGTAACCGGAAGTGAATAGATGATGAGTGCTACCAATTGAATTGGAGCCACTAGGGCTAGATCCACCATGAAGAGGTGGATAAGACCCTCCAGAGAGGACTTGGGAGGGCATGGGAACATAACCAACAGAGGTATTATTCCCAAGTGGTACTCCGGATGGATTTGGGTATGGATGGCAGCGGAAGGATTCAAAGCGTGATACCCAAGAGGAAGAGAATGGGTAGGTCTAGCGAAACATGGTGTACCAATGGGAGCATGGTTAAACACTATATTCCCAGAAGGAATAGTCATAATACGAGGAAGAATTGTAGAGTGGGCCATTTGAAAAGGGACGATTGAACTAGGGCTAATTGACTGGCCTTCTAAGCCAGCAAAGAGATAGGCAATTGTACTGGAAAAATGACCTAGGGAGAATGTGAGGACGATAGATGTCTTAGGTAGCTTAGGGATGGTAGGTATATCTTCTCCTGGCCCTGAGCCATAAAGGTCTCGTACTGTACGAGTTGGGATTCTAATTATGTCAGTAGTCCAGAAAGGATCGTTGGCTCAAGAAGGTCTGGTTAGAGTTCCAGAAGAAACAACAGCAAGTTCCCCGACATAATTCATTTGGAGAAAACGTCTTTCATATCTAGGAGGGATGCGAAAAGCTTTCAAAGAATTGGAAATAATTCAGAAACTTTCCAAAGAGGCTAAACCTTCCTCTTATGTTACGTTGGTATCCTAGACTTCACTCTGTTGAGGAGAGCCCTCTGATGTGTGAGGGGGTATAGGGGTAGATTCTTCCATGTTTTTCAGTGGAAGTCCCTGTACCCTGCGTGAATGACGGGGAGGGTCTATGTTAGCGAAACCAAAAAATCCACGAATAAAATCTATGTCCAACTAAGTAAACAAACAACACACGCTAGTAAAATCTAGGAATCAAAACCAAGCGAACAAGACCTTCCTATTCCGAAGTCACCAGTTGTTGATGAAATCCAACGTCAAGACAAGAAGGGGTTGGGCTAGGGTAGAAAATTTACGTTGATGACCTACTTAATGGACTTACACCTTTGTGAAATCTCCCACACATAATCGTGGGTATACCCTCCAAGGATCCCAAGTGAGTCTAGCCAACGTCGATTCCAGGTACCGTGGAGACTTTCTCCTCCACAGTCACCTTGTGTAATACCCTAATAAGATAGGCTACTAAAGTTACCACAATCAACAGTGATGCCTGGGGGAATAGTCGACAGTCTGATCCACACGCAAGGGCAGGGTATCTAGCCCAAAATCAACTTGAGAGGCTTCAACTCATCATTGTGGGTATACCTTCAAGCGACCCCCATAATACATGCAATCTCTACACTGTGATCAACAAAGCAGGGTGAGTGACTTTGCCAGTCTCAATGCGACCTCAGGTTTGACCCTTGTGTGAGAAGGGCTTCCCAGGACAAAATGTTGCAAATGGATTTGGACACTCCCTATCACAAGATACTATTGTGTGTTTTGTACTTTGGAGAGTGTGTCTCACTGTCTATTCCAAAGCCCTAGTCTAGCTAATGTTGGTGTAAAAGATCCCTAGAAAAAGTTACTAGTTGAATTTTAGAGTTTCGCAATATTATTAAAAGTTGTTGTTACTCAAGAGGGAGACATGAATGAAACAAATGTTATGTGAGACTTTGACCAAATAACATGGAAATAGAAATGAATGATGCAAACTTTCATTCAATGAATTCTATCTACAATAGGGAGAAAGATTTTTTCTAGAACAATGCAAACTACGATGTACAATTCCCTTTTTTGAATGTAGTACCAAACAATCATTAACATTGTAATCTCACTATTCGTTCTCTTTCAATATTTCAAACGCCAATATTTTCCGAATAAATGATTTCTTAAAAGACTAAAAAGACTTTAATTTTTTTCTTTTCGGAAACCAAAAACGGGGATGGAACTAAGAAAGGATAAGCAACCAATGAAAAAAAAACACTCAACAAACACCCAAATCGATCTTTCAATGGAGATAAAAATAAAAATTGACAAGAAAATGTCTCTTCAAATATGAACAAGAAATGTTTTTCTAATCATTAAGCAATCCAGAAGATGCAACCAACTTACAAATACAAAACCAATCCAAAAGCTTTGATCGAGCAAGCACTCGGATGCAAGTCCAGACATTATATCCTTATTGATAAAAACAAAGATCGAAAAAAGATCAAAAGAGAGGCATTCGATCTCCGAAATCAATCAAGATCAAGTTGAAACAATCAGAAGCAGTCAAGAACTGGTATTAAAAACCGTTTTCTAGCTGCTTGAAGAAAAAACTGGGAAACAATAGAGGTCAAGACCCAATTCAAAAAGTTTTCAAACATTGCCGCAGGTAGGCAGTATAGCACAGTGCAGAAATGAGTGGTTTTTGCAGGCCAATAATCATGCAGGTCATGGAAATCCCGCATTGAAACAGACCATTAGGGTGAAAAAATAGAAGGTTTTTGTTATATACCTGTAAGATGAAGTGCGCAAATCTTTCACAAAAAGAATTTTTTTCAAAAAGGACAAAGGGTCTCAAGAAAATTTTAAACCCAATGAGTTTAATTGGATTTCCCACAGACTCAGAGACTGAAAAAAAATGTAAAAGACAGGCTATGAGAAAATGGTCAACAAAAAACCACAATCAAGTTGTACTTCCCCAGTGGAGTAGCCAATTTTGTTAATGGGTAAATTAGTAGATGCAGACATGAACTAATCCCCCTAGATCCACCTGTATCTAGAACAAAACAAGACGGAACAAGATGCTTTCCCTAGGTTTCAATCGTTGAATTTAACTACCAAAGAAGGGATAGATAACATACCTTCTGAATCACTTCCTTATGCCTTTATTGATCCTGCCTTACTCTGATGTTCCTATGAGATCAGATCTGCAATAACACAAATCAACCAACGTGAAAGCAACAATAGTCAAATTCAATGACGACCTAAACATCTAATCAAGGAGTCGTAATAAAACATCAATCATTTTATGGGAAAGAGATGTACCACCGTATTATATTAATGAAAGGTAGAAGATACAACTGAATCGCCTTGATGTCGCAAGTTCTCTTTCATTGGCCCTTTGTTCTGACACACACATACATTTTCTTCGACATTCGCATGCAGAATTTTCACAAAAGCTTGAAGGGTGAATGGAGACCTCAAGCATCACTTGAAATGGGATTCTTCACACAGTCTTCAGCCTATTCTTTCTTTATCCTCTATACTTTTTTATGCTTGTACCTCTAACGTTTTCCATGAGAAGCCTATCATTATATAGGAAAAAATGAAGTAGTTAAAGAGATGAGGATGATCCCATCAAATCAGAGAAGTCAGTAGGATTGTAACCATACAGATGCCACCTCATATTTCCAGAAGATTCCACTTCTAGAAGTTTCTAGAACCTCTTTCCTCTTTTAGTTTTAAAGTGCCACCGCGACCTGCCTATATAGCAGCCTGCGAAAATCCCGCGGGCTGGCTATAGTTCTGCCTGCGGAAATCATGGATTTCTACACTGTGGAAAGGGAGCGGCCTGTGGTGTCCTTCCAAAAATGCATCTTGCAAGGGTGGAAAGAGGTTTCTTTTCTTAGGCAAAAGATCATATTGGGAACCTGAACACATGTTTATGTAACCATCATCAGGGTGACCGAAATAATGTGTAACATATAGATGGCTCAAGAAGGCACGTGTGGAACATCCAGACCTTGGTACTCACCCCTTCATGGGTATCTCCCTACCTTATCGCAAAGAAACCTTGAATTGGAGGATTTTAAGTACCCTAAACAATCAATCACTAAGTTTTCAAATAAGGAAAAAGTGATAATGGGATTTTTTTTTTATACCTACCTTAGAAAACCTAACTTAGATTAAAATAATTTTCTTTTCCCCTCTTGTGGATGATTTTAGTGAGCTATTAGAGTTTTGTTTTAAAAAAAAAATTGAGATTGGGGTCAGGAACCAACCTCATTTCTTAAGGGTGTGAAAAGGGTCTAGAAAATGTAAGTCCCTTATGATTCTTCGAGATCACTTATGGGAATAGGGAGAAGAGAATACTAAGACTCAAATGAACTTGTGAACACCTATGGCTATGTGAAAGTTGTTGTGTGAAAGAAGTGTATGTGAAAAAAAAAGTGTTTGTAGTTGCATCACATGGATGTCATGGGGTCCTTTACTATTGATTACAAACACAAAATTTGTACAATCCTTTTGAAATTGGAAAATTGATCCCTAGGTTGTAAAATATGTGGACATGTGGGGTCCTTATAAATCCTTTAACATTACAAAGTGTTTGCTTGCAAAAATGAAACTATCCTAGATTGCATGATGATGTGGACATTTGGGGTCCCTACAATAGTTTAGCTCCTATCTTGTAAAGAAAACTATGCAATGTCAAGATGGTTGTGGCCTGACCTAATGATTGATGTGATTTGAAAAATGAACAAGCATGGAAACCAAAAGACAATATGTGCACATGTATGGGTTCTTACTTCATATCATGATTTTTGTTCTATGTTTTTTAGATGCAAGGGAGATGAAAAAATGACTTATACAACATGTTTTGATTCACCAAGATCACTCGAGAGAGTGAGGTGAAGATCATAATAGGAAATGAGTAAGAGGTTTTCTTGGTCCTAAAAGAAAACAAATAGAAACTGATATGGTGAAAAAACTTTAATTAAGAATTTAAATGCATAACTAGCCATCCATGTGGTACGATAATCAAAATATTGGATCCTTTTGTCCGCCCTAATTAACCTAGATGATCTAATTGACTTGGCAAGAATGAAACTTAAAAGAAGATGCTTTCAAATTTACAAAGTGAAAAAAATGAAAAACTAAATACCAACAAGGGAAGGGGGATGTGGGCCACCCTTAGCCTAGGAAAAAAATTGAACAACACAATTTGATGACCAATATGTGTGTTGAACTGCACTAACAACGTGAAACTTGAACATAGTGACGACTCTAATGGAGCACCTC
>JASDQU010368587.1:406-11475 GCA_032191745.1 Picea mariana
TTAAAACTTGTAATAATGTATTGAAATTGAGTCATAAAATATTTCTTCGTAAAACTTTTTTGTTTTTGTGATGTTGTATATGATGTTGTATATGTTCACTTATATTGTTATGTTAAGTGGGGTTTTGTCTTCTATTCTACCATATTATTGTTACACATGTTCATTTGAATTGTTGATTGAGGTTTTGTTGTTTATTATGTTATGTTGATGTTAGGCATTGGCTATTAAGTGGAGATTATTACAAGAGACAATGGAATCCACTTTCATACCTGAATTTTAAAACTCAAAATCCAAGTGTATATTATTTGTTTTATCTTGTTAATATTTGTGGTTATGAAATTGATGTAAAATATTTTTTAGAAAAAATAATTGTAATACTTTGTTTTTAGAAAATGATCTACTTCCTTAAATAGTGATTTGGTTGAATTTCAATATTTAAAGAAAAATATCATCATTGAAATAAGAATCTCTCATATTTACTTACTTGTCTTGAAAGAGAGATTTTTTCTAAACAATTTTTTTTCACTATTAAAATGAGTCTTTATAAATCCATAAATCTATATGCAATAGGTTTTTTTAAATCTTTTTTCTTAATTTATTTATTTGATCAATTATATTGTTTCTTTTTTTTCCTATTAAAGAAAGAGTTTTTCTTTTCTCTTTTCTAATAAAGGAAGAGTTTTTTCTAAATCCATAAGAAAAGGGATTTGGATTTATTATTATTATTATTATTTTATCTATTTGAAATCTCAAGTTTGAACCAATTTTTATTAATATGTAAGAGTTACTTTAAAAAATCATGTATTTGTAATACTTTGTTTTTAGAAAATGATCTACTTTCTTAAATAGTGATTTGGTTGCATTTCAATATTTAAAGAGAAATATTCTCGGATGGGGTGTCTACGGTCTCAACAGGTGGACAAACAGAGGGGAGGCCACCTAGCCAGGTCTCCTGCCACCTGGAGTGAGCACAGGTGTAGTCTTCCTCTACCGTCACCTCATGAGTTTAAACTCCCAGTTGTCGCTCCTCGGCTTTCACTCGATGTCGGTCGGGTGTTATTACTTGACAACTCGCTTCAAGGGCATTTTAATGGGGATGGGTTGGATGAAGTCATAGTCCCATCACTAGTCCAGCTATGGAGGTTTTAGGCCTGAGCCATGGAATGCCAAGACTCATTCTGTTAAATTAATTATTANAATAAAGTCAAAGTGACTTTAGGTTAATTTATTTGCTTTTAGGTCATTTATTTGCTTTTAGGTTATATTTTCACTTTATCCCACATTCATAAAGTGGTTTGACTCTACTTGATTGTAACCTATATAAGAAAGTTATTTGCTCTCTTATTTCATTGATTGAATAAAGACAGATAACCTTATTCAAGTTATCTTGGTTTCTGTGTGTGCTCGATTTCCGTTACACATTCGAGCCCTTGGTCTTCAAAGTCTCCGCTCCTCCCGGATTTTGATGTCATCCTTCTACTCTGGTTCGAGCCTCTGCCTCCTTTGCCTCGCGCGCATTGGGAAATCACTCACACTCTCCTTACGCGCTCTATATATGGTTTCAGGTGGCAATTTCCATGCCTAGTCTCAGAGGTAAATCTAAGAGGGGAGCGGCTTGGTATGAAGCTAGAGAAAGGGTAGTGTGAGAGCGAAACCGAGTTAGCCTTCACCTTGACGCCCATTGTTGCTCCCACACTTTCTTAGCTGACTCAAAACAGTACCCCAGACCTCTCCCCACTGTCTAATCCCTTTTCTTGTCGAGTCGAATGGTTCGACAACCTAGAAAATTGTCTCAACTTCGCTCCACCTCCTCTGTCCCCTCCTAGCCACCCTCCACCTCTGCCTTCCCCCCTCGCCACCCTCCTCTATCGCCACCCTCAGACACCTCCACAACCCCTTTTCCTTCTCCGACTACCCCACCTCCTCCTCCAACTCTCCACTTCCCCATCTTCTCCCCTCAATTTGTTCCCGATGTGCAGAAAGAGATTCTCTCGAGGAGTCCCTAGATGACCTTAAGCATGGAATAGGGGACATCAAGAACGTCATTAACGAGTTGCAGAACAAGGAATTAGAGTGATGGCGTCGTGTGGACCTCCTGTTGACTTTCTTGCAAGACCTCAGGCAGACTATCTCAGACAGAGATAAGCTAGGCAGAGACACCTTGCATGTGCGCCAGGATTTCTCAAAGCAAAGGCTCGACCCCGACATTGGTTAATTCCTTCTAGTTCAGGTTTCCTTTTACTATGTTTTTAGCTATTTTGCTTCATAAGTTTTTGGCCATGCGAGGCCACCTAGTTTTAAGAATTTTGGTCTTCTCAAACGACCAACCCTTTGGGCTTGGCCTGTTTCAGTCTAGAATTTAAAAATTATGCCTTGTGTGGCACTGTAGATCACCTTCTTTCACCACTCTGGAAGTTTTGCATAAATATTTTGAATTTTTGGCCATGTGGCATCTTTGGTTTCCCATTAGGGCAATGCTGCCACATTCGCTTATGCTAGATTCACAATTGTATTATTTATGCTTAATATAATTTCTAACTTACAAAAAAATATATATTTAAAGAGAAATATCATCATTTTAATTTGGAAAAATAATCTCTCATAATTACTTACTTGTATTGAAAGAGAGATTTTTTCTAAACAATTTTTTTTTTCCTATTAAAATGAGTTTTTCTAAATCCATATGCAGGGGGTTTTTCTAAAAAAAAATTCTTAATTTATTTATTTAACCAATTATATTGTTTTCTTTTTTTTTCTATTAAAGAAAGAGTTTTTCCTTTTTCTTTTCTAATAAAATGAGAGTTTTTCTAAATCCATAGAAAAAGAGGATTTGAAAATATTTTTTAAATATTATTTTATCTATTTGAAATCTCAAGTTTGAACCAAATTTTATTTATATATAAAAGTTATTTTAAAAAACCATAAAAGAATCAAACAAAACACACACATAAATTCATTATCAAAATACTCTATGGATGGATGAGAAGAATAAGAAGTTGAAATTTCAAATATTGAAAATTTATAATTATTTAAATTTTAAAGGTGTATTGTATTGCTTCTCAAATGCCCAAAATAGAGAAAAAGAAATATACGCATAGTTCTTACATTTTCTAAATAATCGATATTTGATAACTTAACTTTATTTTGAATATAATTTTATTTGGCTTACTTTTTTTAATTCTATATTTTATAAAATTTATATTAAAACCTTAACGGTTGTTTTGTTTTTATAGTGCATTATATTTTACTTTATATTGATATTGAAAATATAGATTTTATTTAAATTTTAAAACAGTCATTATTTTTTTATTTAAAAAATAAAATATATAATGTATATTTTTTATAAATTTAAAATAAATTAATTATTAATTTAAATGAATGTGAATGGAAAAAATTAGGGTTCACTACTAGGGAGTGAGCAGAAACCTCATTTGATAATTATTTTTAAATTAATATTATGAGCTCAACGAAAATTCCAAGCAGAAATTCCATTTGATAATTATTTCTAAAATCAACATAGTAAGCACAATTAGAATTAGTTGTGAACGCTTAATGGTCAGCCCTATTTGCACTAATGAAATGTTTTTCATTAATTGACTTGTTTCTAAAACGGGTAAATACCCATAGTTGTTTTACAGGTTGTAAAATGTATTCTCTATGCAAACGTGTATATTATCAAACCACAGTATACGAGCAGCAGGGTACCACAAGGATTCAACCAGTTTTTTGATTGGATGTTGTAGAGCCCCAAATTCTTATTTTTTTATGCTTAATTTGTGATCGCTATTCGGATTATTTATTCTGTTAGGTCCACCATTTTAGTGAATATGTGTGTAGGGTTTTAGTTAACTAAAAGGGTTTGGGAGGAATTAATCTGAAAAGTGTACAGAAAAGTCAAAAGAGTTTCACAGATTTAAAAATGGTGCATGTAGAGTACAACTTAAGAGATAATGTCTATTTAAAAGTTAAACCTAGAAACCATTCATTTTAGGTTTAACTTTGGACCATATGATCCTGGTTGGTAGTGCAAGGCCCCACTATGGCAAGCATTTCAAATGGGAAGCACTTCAAATGACCCACAATATCGTGGTGATAACTTGGAATTCGTCATTTTTAAATCAGGCTGTGTTTTGTTTTTTGAACAATTGTTTCCATTTCTTTTAACATTTCCGGACCCAATTTTTTTTTATCAACCACATTGTCTCAACTAACAAGTGTTTGACACTTCTTGTCATACAACACTTTAAAGGGACTCATTTTTAATGATGTCTGATAATCATTATTGTATGCAAACTCAATCAAGTCAAGGTAATATTCTCACTTTGTGGGGCACTCCATTACATATATTCACAACATATCCTCTATGATTTGGTTAGTCATTATTCTCACTTTGTGGGGCACTCCATTACATATATTCACAACATATCCTCTATGATTTGGTTAGTCATTTCGGTGTAAGGATTATATGCAGTACTAAAACTTAGTTGAGTGTCCAAACCACCCAACAAATTTTTCCAAAAAAGTTGAAGTGAACTTCATATTCCTGTTTGAAATGATAGTTTTGGGTAAACCATGCAATCTAAAAATTTCTTTCATGAAAATCTCTACAATGTTTATAGCCTTATGAGTATATTTCACTGTGATAAAGTGTGTATCTTTGGTGAGTTTATATACTACCACCATTATAGATTCATTATGCTTCTTAGTTGTAGAAAGTCTTGTAATAAACTCCATACTAATTACTTTCCATTTCCACTCAGGAATGGGTATAGGTTGCAGTAATCGTGTTGGGTGATGGTGCTTAGCTTTAACTTGCTGGAACTCTAGGCATCTAGCCAAGTATTCAAATACTTCTATTTTCATTCTTAGCCAAAAATACTCTTTCTTCAAAGTTGTTATAGTCTTTTGGTAACCAGGGTGTCATGAATACGGTTTCTTATGTACTTCAGCTACTATCAAGTTTTTCAATTCCATGTTGTTAGGAATGTAAATCCCTCCTTTGTATTGTACTAAACCCTCTTCATTACAACTAAATTTTGGTTCATCCTCTATAGACTCATTATTCTGAAATTTTTCTCGTAATTTTATGTAATTTCATCACTTTCAATTGCTGATTTAATTCTATGTTTTAGATCAGATTGTACATTACTGCTAAAAATTTCATTTTATTTTATGTTAAATGCATCTGCTATTTTATTCTCTTTCCTTTTAATATGTTTTATTTTGAAATCATATTCACTTGGGAAATCTAAACATCTAGCTTGTCGTGCATTTAAATTTTGTTGGTCGAAGAAGTTCTTAAGGCTGATATTGTTGCGTTTTAGTAGAAATATCCTACCCAACAAGTAGTGTTGCCACATTTTTAATGCATGTTTAATAACAGACAATTCCAGGTCGTGTGTTGCATAGTTGCTTTCATGAGGTTTCAACTTACGTGACTCGTAAGCGATTATATAGTCGTCTTGTATCAATACACCTCCTAATCCCTCTAGTGATGCATTAGTGCAAACTACAAAGTCCTTATGTGGGTTTGCTATCTTTAGGATAGGTGTTGTTTTCAATAATTTTTTTAACTTTTTGAAGCTCTCCTGGCATTTTTCAGTCCACTTAAATCGGATTCCCTTTTTCTGCAAGGAGGTTATTGGATAGGAAAGTTTTGAAAAATCTTTTATGAACCTACAATAATACCCTGTAATTCCCATAAAAGATCGGACAATTGACACATCTTTTGGCATTGTCCAATATAGGATTGCTTTGACCTTTTCTGGGTCAACTGGAATCGCTTCTCCTGAGACTACATGCCCAAAATACTGCACTTTGTCCTAATAAACTTCACATTTACTGATCTTAGACTACAATTGATGCTCCCTCAATGTTTTTAGAACCAATCTTAAGTGTTCTTTGTGTTCCTAGTTATTCCTTGAATAAATCAATATGTCATCAATGAACATGATCACAAACTTGTCTAAATATTTTCTCAGTACATTTTTCATTAGTCACATAAATGTACCAGGTGTGTTTTTTAATCCAAAGGTACAAATACAAACTCATAATTTCCATATCTAGTCAAGAAATTAGTTTTATGAATGTCTTCCTCTTTAATCCGAACATGATTGTAGCTTGATCTTAAATCTATCATTGAAAATATCTTAGCTCTTCCTACTTGATCAAACAAGTCATCAATGCAAGGTAAAGGAAACTTTTTCTTAATTGTTATTTTGTCAAGTTGATTGTAATCAATGCACAATATGAATGTTCCATATTTATTTTTAACAAAAAGAACTGGTGCTCCCCACAGAGACACACTAGGTCTGATATATTGTTTATCCATCAGCTCTTGGAGATGCATTTTAAGTTTGGTCAACTATGGACTACTCACCCGGTAAGGGGATTTAGATACAGGTGCAGATCCAGGAACTAAATCAATTGTGAAATCTATGTCTCTTCTAGGAGGTAATCCTAGAATTTCTTATGGGAATACATCCTGAAATTAGTTTAATATTGGGTCTTCAGTTAATATATTGTTAGTCATTTTCTCAACATTACTATATACATACACAACACAAATATCACAACCTTTCCTTGCATCTCTTTTTAGCTGTAACACTGAGATTTGTCTCACTGACACACCTCGTGGTATTCCTTTTACTATTTTACCATTTCCAAAATCATCTAAACGGTTGAAAGTTTTGACTATACAATTTAAAACAGTTGAATGCTTTTCTAACCAATCCATTCCTATGAGTAAATCATAAGACCCTAAAGGTAATATGTTTAGATCTACCATAGTCTCCATTTCATCCATAATTACTAAACAATCTTTTACAAATTCAACAACCGTATGTTTTGTTCCATTGGCCAACTAAACTAGCTAGGATTTCTTGTTTTTGCTTTTATCCAGTTTGCAACCTTCTATTATTGCAGGTGAAATATCAATTAAACTTGCAACAACATCTATTAAAATAGATATAGGTTTTTGGTTAATCATACCTTCTATCTCCACCATGGAAGATTGATGATCACCCTATCAATTTTCCAGGGAAGCATTGATCTTATGAGTGCATCTAGCCATATCATTGATTGTCGATGCTTCCTGGATGTTGTGTATTACCATATTTCTATTTTCATTTAGAGGACAGTCTCAATACAAATGAGGTTCTTTGCAACCCAAACACTGTAATGGTGGCCTAATCGTCTCATTTACCAAATCTACAAGTTTACTACTATTATGAACGGATACACATTGTTATCCATTGCATATGTTTCTCCTAACTGGTGCACTATGTGATGTTTTTTGTGGATGTTTAAATTACTTCTTCGTAGGATCAAACTTGTCCTTGTTCCTATTCTACCATGTTTTTGTGTTTTTACAAATCTGCTTGAATTTGGTGAAGCACAACTTGGTGTACCTTATTACTTCATCCATAGTCTTATGATTAAGGAACTCAATTTTATCCTTGTATGCTTGAGGTAGACAACTCATAAATCGTTAAACCTTTTCCTTTTCTTCTCTAAGGTAAGGTACATATCTCATTAAATTTATGAACCTATTGACAAAGTCCTCAATAGTCATTTTCCCTAGTTTAAGATCATGAAATTCCTTGGATTTTTCATCAGAGTATCTTTCTATTAAAAAAAAAATTTAAAACGTTTTGAATATTTTACAATTCGGTTCGCTACTCCTAACCTTGTTCACTATTTTAATATCCTACCACCATATGGTAGCTTTACCATTTGTAATGACTCCCATTCACTAATTTGTTTTTATTCAAATTAATAGTTTGACAATATATGCTTTTTAGATATGCATAGTATTTCTATTGTATTACTCACATTATGAAAATTTCACATTTTTCAATCTACATTGTTCTTTAATGATCACGATGTTACCATGACAGGCTGACAATATTACCTTTGATTTTAAACCCTACTTCAACATTCTATGAGTATATGCTCCCAAATCTTCCACCTTTAGGTATAAATTCTTTCGACCATTTCTCATTTCTAACTTTTTTTTAATTTTACTTGTGCTTATAAATCTTATACGAATTTACATGTATACCATACCTTAGTGACTCAAAGGATTTCATTACCGAGGTAACAGATGTTGTTTCCTTTCTTCATTTTAATTCTATAATAGTTCTTCTATCCAACCCATAGACTATTATTTGAAATAAACAATTTATCCAACTACACATTACTATAAGCAATTCGATTTTAATGAAATCATGGAACCATAATGTTTTTAACACTATACCATCATTTGTCTTATTTATAAGGACATCTCATGGATATCTATATATGTACCACCTCTCATCGAGTTTTCTATTGCGTTATATCAACCTACCACCTTAGCTCACAACTATGATTTGGGTAGGTGACTACCTGTCATGGATAGGACTAAGGCTCTGAATTCAAAGTACTGGCATTTATTAGAGCTATGAGTGAACTCAAAATTGGAACGGATAAGTGTCCTCCATGATCAAGGATAACCTAGCCACATAACCCTTCCACTTAAGTCTGCTTTCAGTACTCTCCTATCTATACTCTTCTATCAGTACCATTGATGTGACTTGGACGATGTTATCATTCTTCATTCCTTGTGGTAGAAGGATGGGGAAGCAAGAGCTTCACGCTCTATTCTCATACATCATGGTTTGGGTTAGCATGACAACTCTGGTCAATAATTGAACCCATTTACAAACCAAGTATATACAGTGAAAAGGGAAAGGCAAGTTATGTGTATTTCGTGAGTCATTTTTAACCATAGATTATGATTTACTATCTCCATTATTTTACTGCAGAGATCATGCTTATGATTTTTTTTTGTTACAGGTTGCTTAATGGATACTATTAGCAGTAGAAGTCACACCTATATTGTTGTAGGTATAATCCTAAGACCCATAAGAATTTGAATAATTAAATCAATTTTATGGTTGGTGGATCAACAAGAAAGAGAAAGAAAGAGAGAAGTAGACTGTCTGCATAGACATTCCATTGGGCATGGAGTCATAAACACCCTATAGATAAAGGGAAATCAAGTTGCATACCAGACAAAAGGGATATAAAATGATGAACAAAAGAATGGAGTATATGAAACTAAGAAGAATATTCATCATGCAATGACCCTCTCTAAAAAATGAATTAAAAGAATACTTGAAAACAAATCATGAAAGGAGGCAATCACTACACATCCTTTGTAGCTCATGAATTATCCTACCCATGGACATCCATTGATCTTCAATACCTGCAATATATTCAAGCAAGAGGATGAAAAAATAAATGGAAAACAAAGAATAAAATATGATAAATAACTCTCATGAATCGTTAATGGAATAAAATGTGATTACAAACAGACCATCATGCTTACAAATAAGCAGTTACCTTGATCATCAAGCTCTCCCCTCTCTTGTATCAAGAACCAAACCCTTTCATAAAAAAAACAAATTCTATCTATAGTGTATCATTCCTTCCTAATGTAAATAGGTCGAATCTCAAGTGATTGCATTGGATTCCCTTTTCTCTAAGAGTTGTTACAACAAGATGAATCATAAAATCCACCTAGCTTCTATTTTTTTGGATCTTGTCTATTGTGATAAATGTCTTTTGAAACATGTCATGTTGCTTGATATGGTGAAATAAAACATGCCCCTCATGTTCAAATACCTCCTAGGAAACGATTTGAGACTCCTCAAATAGGTGGAAGCCCTCCTAAAACTCGGAATTATTAGATTATTAGAGTTTGCAGCGCAATTTTAGGATTCACTGCAAACTTTCTTGTAGGTGATGTTTTCAACTTTTCTCCAAAATGACAAACTGGGTCGGGAGGATTTTGGTCATCAAGTCAATAATATTATGATTCATCTCCACGAAAAAATTTAGAATAACCCGGATTGGAATTTAAAAGTTATGATGAAAATATGATTCTGTTGTGTACTAATTTTCTATAAATCGTTTCAATTTAGCAGTTCGCAACGCCTCTGCAAGATGCACTGCGAACTTTCCTGTAGGTATCATTTTGTCTTCAAAACATATCATTTTCTGCCAAAAATGTACAATAAAACTTAAAAACCTTTTTTAATGTTTTCTACAACCTCAGGGTGTCCTCTCTGCATCTTTTCACAAAAGGCTAGGCATTTCACCTTCTAAAATGCCTCTCTATATGATGGATCTTAATTGAGCAACTGCAGGTCATAAGGCTCAACCTTTAAAACATCTCCTCCTTTATGAATTTTCTTTCCCTATTGAGTATCCATGAAAAACAACAACCAACAAACTCCTTGTCTAATAACCGGTGCTACTAGGTTATATGAAAAAGACTAAAAGAAAGGTGTTATTAATTGATTTGCTAAGGTTAGGGTTCGTTGAGAAAGACATTTGTGCTAAAATTTCATTACAAAATGGAAGGAAAGAAAGTTGAGGAAATGAGTTAAGGATACAACCCAAAAATTAGAAAAACCTTTGAAGAGGGGAAAATCTTGAACAATATGTGTAAAATAGAGAGTTTGCAGAACAAAATAGTTTGCAACGCATTGAGTTCGTAGCAAAGTTTAAAATTTGCATGAGCAATATTTTAGGCTAGGTTTTAGATCATCGGGCTTTCAATTTGCAGAGGGATGGAGAGGGTTAATATTACAACAAAAATAGGCTTCTTAGGACAGAACAAAGGTGAAATTAACCAGAGTTTTTCATGTGAGAAAATAGGGGGTTTTGCAACACAATAAATTTGTAGTGCATTGATTTTGCAGCAGATGAGGATTGATGATTATAATAAAAGGCTGCAATTGATCTTTTTGACATGAAAACAAGAAACTTGGTTATGCATAAGGTTTAAGATACAAGGACTATAGAATTTGACCAAGTAAAAGGATTTGCAACGCAAATGATATGAAACAGTTGGTAGTGCCAGGAATCTGCAACAACAATCAGTCTGCAGCGCTTTCTTTGCAAAAGGAAATGAAGATGAAAAATGATAAACTCTCCTTTTGAATTCAATCCTTTAGAGTTGCTTGATGATGTGTTGGAACTAAAAACTAGATTTCATCATTAGAGACTTTTACAAAATGATA
>JASDQU010368593.1:0-11489 GCA_032191745.1 Picea mariana
CGAGTGCTCTGCCTCATCATCATCGTGACTCTTCAACTTCTTCGAAAGTTTTTCCCACGCGTTCAACATCATTGGGTGTTCTGTCTCAGCTTCTCTGGTAGTTGAGGATCTTCGTCCTCTCTGTCTTCGATGAGCTTATTCTTTCTATTTTCAGCTACAAACTTAAAAGCTCATCCACCTGTCAATCCCTCTAATAGTTGTCTTCCTTCACTAGACAAAGCTTGGAGACTCTTCATCTCCTCTAGCGATCACACAGAGTCTCTTCGAATCCTTTGGCAGAGATCGTCAATGGTTTCCAACAGTTAGTCTGCGAGGGGAAACATTAGCCCTCCGATCGTGATCAGATTTACCAACACCGTTGGATTAACTCTATCGTTATTTATTCGTTTCGCATTTTGGCATTTCGGGGTTTCAACAATCCTATGGTAGAGTCTCTTGACGCTCCATGTCCCGATATCCGAAGCTCTGAAATGGAGTCGGATCAACGGTCCACACTCTAAGTGATTCGACAGTCCTGATCTCTTAGTGATTTTGCATATCGCGATATCAAGGTTCATGACTTCATGAATCCTATGGTAGGAGTTCTTGCTTCTCCAAATTACGATTCATGAAACTCTGAAATGGAGTTGGATCAACGGTCCAGATTGCACCTTGATCTGACGGCTACAATTAAATCGTGATTTGGCATATCGTGATTTTGGCATTCCTCTGGTGAATGTTCTTATGCATCTCCAACTCCTCATTTCTGAAACTCCGAAGTGATGTAAACCTGCTGACATCACATGTGGATTGACACATGTCGAATAACTGCCACGTGTCACTCTGATTTGTGACTTACATGTGCCTGAAATGTTGAATCAGTTTGACACTTGTCATTGCCAGGTTGTGCCACGTGTTCTTACCTAATGTGGTTTGCTGACGTGAGTCAGATCGATGGTCTAGATGTGATCTTGATTCAACGGCTCAAATCATATCGTGATTTCAGCAATCCTGTGGTATTGTTTCTTTCCTCTCCAAGTTGCGATTCGCGAAACTCCGAGATAGAGATGGGATCAACAGTCCATGATCTCGATGAATCTACGGTCCAGATCTCATCGTGAATTTGCATCTCACAATTCCTTCGATGGAGTTTCTTTTCACTCCAATTCGTGATAAGCAAAACTCCAAGATTGAGCTTAGATCAACGGTCCAGAATCTTGGTGTATTGACGGTCTAGATCTTCTCGTGATTTCGCCACTTCGAGATTTCACCGCTTCGCGATTTCGTCACTTCATGCTCTTTAATGAATGTGCAGGATAGGATCCAATGATCACTAATGCTTCTCCTCCCGAGGTTACCCATCCTCCTTACTTGGAAGAATTTCTAAGTGTCAAGGGCCTCGACCTTTGATCCGCCTGACGCTATCTCTCTTGAGCTTTGGCAATGGGTTAACACATTCCTGGTGCGCACCTATGCACTGCGTTCGACTCTGCACTAAATCCTCCTAAGCTTACTTTGTCCTTGTTTTGCCTTCACTGCATACTCTGATCTTGCCATCAATGGCAAGCAAACGCTGCCTGTAAAACATGCCAACAGTTAGAACTTATGTGTTGATGTGATTTTATGTGTGTGATATGGATAACATAGATATGTTGAATGTTTGGTATTATGAATATGTTATTGATATTGCACAGTGATGTTGAAGGCTTAGTGTTCTGAATATGTCACTAAAGTATGTTGTTAGAATGTCTCACACTGAGGTAACTGATGAATGAATGAATGTTAAGTAAGGTAATGTAGTGCACAGGGTATGTTGCATGATAATTAATTGTTAAGTAATAGAAACTATGCACATGATAGATGGTTAGAAAGAACATGTTGAATGCCTCACTTCCCTTCGTCACTGCAGAAACTTGGTTCCTACAACCCCTCTAGATGCCTCGGGTGAGACTTCACTTGCTTGCAGGTGATGTCGAAAGGGCCAGTGTCTAAATGTTTTGTTGGTTAATTATATATGAACCTAGGCTCTACCCTATGCGCCAACATATAGTAAGGGGCATAAATGTGGTAAGAAGAAATTATTCTACATAGATTGTGAAGAGGAAGAAGATCAGRAATTGGAAAATCCACAAAATCCAKATCTAGAAGAGACTACTCCAGCAATATCTTATCATGCATTGGTCGACATCAGTACTCCACAAACCCTCAAGATACAAGGATACATCAAAAAGAAAAAGGTTACAATATTGATTGATTCTGGTAGTACCCATAGTTTCATAAATTACAAATTAGCAAAAGATCTTAATTTCTYTGTATATCCCACACYGTATTTTCAAGTAATGATTGTAAATGGAGGTACCATAAATTATTCGAGGAAATGCCATAGTATTAAGCTCAACATGGAGGAGTATTTTTTGGGTATCCCTGTGATTTCCATCCAAATGAGGGGTGCTCATGTTGTATTAGGGGTCCAATCGTTACAATCATTGGGAACATTGGCCCTTAATTTTCAAGATCTTTTCAAGAGATTTTCCTTAGATATAAAGAAAATTGACCTTAGAGGTATCCAAGGGAAACCCTCTAAAGTGATAAGCTCTAATAACATGACAAAATTACTCAAAATGGGACACCATGTTCTAGTTTCACAATTGTACTTAGTTGATGTTCAAACATCTATACCATTTGCTCCATTAGAGATCCAAATAGTTATCAACAATCATTCCAAGGTATTTGGTGAAATTCCTAAGTATCTTTCACTTGTTCGAGGTCATGACCATGTTATTCATTTGCAACCAGGAAGTGTACCATCGAAAATTAGGCCTTACATGTATCCATATGCACAAAAGAGTGAGATTGAGTGCATGATCCAATAAATGTTAGAGGAAGACATAATTCAACCTAGACAAATTTCTTTCTCTTCACCAATGGTGATGGTTACAAAAAATGATAGTTTGTGGCGTATGTGTCCAGATTATAGATAGCTCAACCAAAATGACCTTCAAAGATAAGTTTCCTATTCTGATCATTGATGAATTATTAGATGAATTGCATGGAGAAAAAATATTTACTAAGTTGGATCTTTGTTAGAGATATCATCAAATCAGAAGGATCCAGGAAAAAATTCCTAAAACATATTTTAACATGAAGGTCATTATTCAAATTTTTGGTTATGCCACTTGCACTTACTGACGCACCTTCAACATTTCAAATCTTGATGAATTCTATTTTCAATCCCTTCCTTAGAAAATTTGTGTCAGTATTTTTTGATGACATATTATTCTACAACMAATCTTAGGAAGAGAATGTACAACATGTTTCTAGAGTATTAAAACTATTGGAAGAGAAACAAATTTATGAAAATCCTTCCAAGTGTGCCTTTGGGGTTCAAGAAGTGGAATATTTGGGTCATATTGTATCTMATGAAGGTGTAAAAATGGACCCTAACAAAATTAAATCTATGAGGGAATGGTTGATTCCCAAAACCTTGAAGAAACTTAGAGGATTCTTAGGGTTAATAGGCTATTATCACAAGTGTTTCAAGACTTATGGTCAAATAGTAGCACCTCTAAYAGCATTATTAAAGAAGGAATCATTTTCTTGGACTAGAGAAGAAACCAAATCTTTTGAAAAACTTAAGGAGGCTATGTGTACTACTCTAGTCCTGACCACAATGGACTTTACAAAATTTTTTATTGTGGAGTTTGATTCCTTAGGCCATGGAATTGGTGTAGTTTTAATACAATAAGGAAGGCCCCTTGCCTTTGAAATAATCCAACTTAAAGGAAAAAAATAAGTCAAACCCATTTATGAAAAACAAATGTTGGCCATACTACATGTAGTTCAAAAATGACACCCTTACCTAAAAGGAAGACACTTCAAAGTAAAAAAATATTATGATAGTTTGAAGTACTTCTTGGAACAATGATTATGTTCAGAAGAGAAAAAAAATGTGTTACAAAGATGCTAGGTTGTGACTTTGAAATTATCTACTGAAAAGAAAAACATAATGTTGTGGAAGATTGCAGATGAATTTCTATTCTCCAATCTGATTGGATGGAAGAAGCAAGGATACCGAGCTTCATCTTGATCCATTGTATATGTTTATCGGATGAAAAACAATGAATATATCCTTCTAGACATTTATTCACAATCTCAGTCCACCCATTGGAATGAGGGTGGTAAGATGAGCTGAGCCAATTGAGTACCCAAATAAGAAAATAATTTAGTCCAAAATTTTATAGTGAAAAATGGATCTTTGTCACTTACAATAATATTGGGGACTCAATGTATCTTTTGAACTATTTCCATGAATGTTGCAGCTATTATACTTTCTTTAAAAGGATGAGAAAGAGATAAAAAATGGACATACTTTTTCAATCGATCCACTACTACCATGACGAGAGTCTTTCCTTTGGATTTGGGTAAATCTATAATAAAATCCATTGAAATTTCTTCCCAACGTTGACTTCATATATATAATGGATGTAGGAGACAAGCATATCAACATCGCAGGGAAAGGGAATTGGAAGTGGGGGATTGGGTATTTTTGAGGCTACAACCATATAAAGAGATGTCCCTTAGGAAACAAAAGAAGGAAACTAAATTAGCACCCAAATATTATGGCACCAATAAGGTTTTGCAAAGGATTGGAAGTATGGATTACAAATTGGAGTTTCCTCCATATTCACGTGTACATCCTGTTTTTCATGTTTCTTTCTTAAAGAAGGTAATTGACAACAAGATCCTAGTCCAAATTATTTTACCATAGATTAATGAAGAATGGAAAATCAGTCTAGAACCAGAAAAATCCTTGAAACAAGGAATAACAACTAAGAAATCAAGCAATCATAGAGTACCTCGTGAAATGAAAGAACCCACCAATGGAAGAGGCAACATGGGAAGATGATTTCTTCATGCAAAAACAACAAGAGTTAGTCAAGTGTTTAGGACAACACTTGTTTGAAGGGTAGGGCCATGTTAAGACCTATGAAAAGCCCCATTTTATGTGTAAAACCCCTTATTAATTGCTAAATATTTAATTATTACATTTATAGTATTATAATTGTATGTCGTCTAGAACCCTTCATAGTACCCTTTCATTATAATTGTACCCTTTGTCTCCTATATGTATACCAAGGAGACCTAGTCGTAGGATCATATTATCTCATCTAATATTGTATTCGAAATTGGATATATTGTAAAAGGAGGTCCCCCCCTTGAACTGGACTGTGTTCAGTGAATTTTTATCATTTTTAAGGCACTGGATCATAACAATTTATGTAATGCACTAGCTACATTTATGACATTGATGAATGTTGTGTCATTCCAATATATAGATTCATGTGTTATAGTTTATTTGGATGATATACTGGTTTATAGTGCTACCTGGGAGGAGCACCTCTCACATCTCATGTAGGTGTTAAAGACACTAACGAAGCATCGACTATTGGCTAACATCAAGAAATGTGAGTTTTCTCAACAATATTTGGTGTATTTGGGATACGTGAACGATGAAGGGGAGCTCAAGATAGATCCCATAAATATGGAGACCATCGTGAAATGGGAAGTTCCTACAAATGTCACTGAAGTTAAGAGTTTTTTTGGGTAGCATAGTACTTGCAGAAGTTCATAGCTTCATTTTCAACAGTATTTGCAACACTCCACACCATAGCAATGTGTGGTAAGAGTTTCTAGTGGTAGAAGAATCAATAGAGACTTTCGATAATTTGAAAAGAAAAACCAATCAAGCACCAATTCTTGAATTTCCAAACTTGCAAAAGCCTTCTTAAGTGGATACAAATTCAAGTGGTTATGACATTGGAGTATTTTTTATGCAAGGAGGAAGGAATGTATCCTATCATTTTGAAATATTTCAAGGAGCGGTTCTCAACTACTCTACCTATGAAAATGAAATCTATGCCTTGGTTCAAGCTATCAAAAAGTGGAAGAACTTTCTGATGAGTAAGGAGACCATCATCCACACATATCACTAGCCACTACAGTATTTGTGGGCCCATAGTGGATGGGATTTTTACAACAATTTCATCTAGTGATCAAGTATAAGGACAACAAAAACATGTTGGGAGACATACTTTCAAGGAAACCCACATCCAAGATTACAACTTTAAGAACTTTGATGCATATGGATCCTTTTACCCATGATGCATATGGAGAGGAATACACAAAATAAAAGGACTTTATGAAGGTGTTTCAACAGTTACAGGGCCAAATTCATATAGAAGAAGGTGACGACAAGGCGGACTATCATTTCTAGAATGGGTTACTATAAAATTTTGAAAAGCTCTGTGTCCCTAAAGGTGAACAAATGTAGCTTATCAAAGAGGCTTATACCTTCAAGGTTGCAAGACATTTTGGTATTCGAAAGACAGGTTCCAACTTACAAAGGTATGTGTACTGGCCCAGAATGCAAGAAGATGTAGCATGGAATATTAGAGGAAGTATACATTGTTGTACCAACAAGCCCAATAAGAGGAAACAAGGTCTATACCATCCCTTACCGGTACCCACTCAACCTTGGGAAAGAATTTCCATGGATTTTGTGGGGGTTTTACCAACAACCATTAAGGGACACGACTATCGATTTTTGGTCGTTGACAGGTTCAGAAAGATGTGTATTCTCATTCCTTGTAAAAATACCATCAAATGACAAGAAGCAACAAACATGCTCTTTGAATAGGTCTGGGTGCAGTTTGGGATACCAAGGAGCATCATCTTAGATAGGGATACTGGATTTCTCAGTACCTTTTGGACTATATTGTGGGATAAGATGAACACTAAGTTGAAGATATCTACAACATTCCATTCATGGATAGATGACCAGACAAAAGTAGTTAATAAGATTTTGGTTCAACTTTTGAGGGTTACAATCAGAAGCATTTGAAGACCTGGAATGTAAATTTGATCTACAAACAACACTCTTATAATAGAGCAATCCACACTTCCACTGGTAAGTCGCCTTTTGAAGATTTGTGAAAGATAACCATAATCCATTGACTATGCAAACCAAAAGCATTTTTCTTCTAGTTATCGATATCTTGCAAATAAATTAATAACACAAGGGTGCATTCAACTTTCTCTACAATGAATCMAATCGATTGTGGATTCTTCATTTCAAAAAGGGGATGCATTCCATTTTGGATTGCATGTCTATAAGAGCATGGATTCCTTGAGGAGAGTGTTTATACTTAATCTCCCTTGCAATGGTTGAAGATGGAACCTCCTTTTGAGAATTTMTAGCCTATGGAAAGCAATTAGAAGCCCAAGAAGGATTTTCCATGGAATTTTTCCTGGTTATTACAAGCCCAAAACACTAGATGATTGATGAAAATTTTAAGAATCCTACTATGCAAGTTAAGTCTTTCCCACGAAGAAAATAAGCATGTAATAATCTTCTTATAGAAAATAGGTCTTCCAAGATGTAAATTGTAGAAATCGTTGCCCATACCTATTTGTTCAACTTCTACTCCAAAAAACATTTACTTTTCTTTGAAGAAGTTATAAGAATGTTCTCCAAATTTTTTTGGCATGCCTCTTAGAGAATATAGAGTGAAGAGAAAATTGTAAGGATCTATACTTATCTTAAAGTGTAAAAACCTTGGGGAAGCTCACTAATTCTTAAAATGCAAATTACAAAAAGTTTGGTGACATTTTTTGTAAAAATATTCAAATTTCTAAAGTTTTATTTGATTTCTAGAAAATTCTAATAATATTTTTGGAAAAATATTCAAATTGCAAAAGTTCTATATAGTTTTTAGAAAATATTGTCCTAGCATTTGAACCTATTTTTAGAAAAAATAAAATTGAAAAACAAATTAACCAAATAAAAAAATTTAACCTCTACAATTTTCCTTGATGAAATAGAACTAGATTCATAATATATACACATAAATAATTGTATACATACCATAAATGACACCTCAACCTATCCCATGACTACCTTGACAAGTGACAAGGAGAACAAATAAAAAGAAATCTTGATAATTACAAATCATTAACTTTGTCCATTGAATGTAGTTTGGTTGGTTGGGAGGAATGATTGTTACCCTCCCCACCTTCAATTCGTTGTGAGTGACATGTTGTGCCCTTAATTGGGTTTATAAGATGCTTTTGTTGTTGAGTCCCCAATATTTCGAAAATGTTAGACCTCCCCATTTTGCTTCCAAAGCACTATCACACTATATAAACCCTCCACAATTTATACCCTAAATATGATTTAATTTATAAAAAAAATTCCAAAACCAATAACAATGTGTATGATTGTTTAAACTTGACATTAAAAATTTGATATAAAAATTGAAAACTTGCAATCCAATACAATAAATTCTTTTACACCCACACTTTTTTTAGATACAAAAATTTATATTTATTACTTTATAATAATATACTTTATTTATGAGCAATTCACATTCAAAGGTTATTAATCTTTCAGCCTAAGATTACAAGTCAAAGAAAAGAATTGACATATATACATTTAATAGGAAAAATAAAAACTTAGAATGTCCCACAAAATAATACATATATTTTCTCTATTAATACCTCACCTTTCATATCAGATCGGATACAAAGTTTGAAAAAAGACATGTCTTTCCCCCGCTTATCTACGATGCCGTCTTAGCTACGATTTTATCATATGCATTGCCATTCCCATCATCATGATAATAGCGACGTACCTGCTGCAATGCAAACGATTGGGTTGCAGGCTTCATTCATTGTAATAGTAAGCTACTCGTATTATTTAGACCGCTTGGACCTCGATTTCCAGGGTTACTGTAGTGTACGATATCCATTTAATTACCAGGCTAGGCTGTCGTTGGCAAGCTTTCGTTCTCTTTCTTTTGTTGCTGCTGCTTTCAACATGTCAGATTCTCCAGATGTTTCCAGATATGGGTTTTCGGAGCACCCTGCTGCTCCACTTCTCTTGCCTAACCATGCAACGATGTCTGAGAATACGAATTCTATGTGCTCTGGATATTCTCCATATGTTAATGCATGCCACATAGTGGGATACAGCTTGAGCGTCTTATCAGAGCTTTTGGCAGAAGCATGGAGTAAGTTGCTGACTGATGGGTCTGTTACTTTATCATCTTCACCATGAAGAATCAGAAAAGGCAAACTCACCTACAAAATATAATACGTTAGGATCATGACTGAATAATAAATTAACATGAAAAACAACTAGAATAAATCGAGATTCATATATATGTCTGTGGATTGAATTAAATCTTCGAATTCAATACCTCGTCCAGGCGTTTTTCTATGTCCAAACTTGTCATCAGAAGCTCGAGACCAGTCTTTACACGAGGTCTTCCTCGATAAACATAAGGATTTGCCCGAATCTGAGTTTAGGTTCTGAAAACCATGAGATTCAAGCATTTGTATATACTATACACACATTGAATATCGCCAGTAAGAATGAAATGGTATCGAAATTCATTACCTCCATTCTCTTTTTTGGGTCCTTAAAGCCCAGCTCTAAAATATCTTGCCCGGGCACAATCTTCCACGTTGGGATTATGTCACCTAGTTTCTTAAAAAGGTGGATAAGCAGGGGGTGAGGTTTTATTTCTTCCGATATCTGCAATATAAATGTAAATATATATAAATCAATCATATAATCTATGTATTTTCAAATTTATCAATATAAATTTTATATTGTTTTCACTAAAACTGGTATATATATGGGAACAATTTGGTTGAATCTACCTGCAAGGGCAGCATCGGTCTCCTATAACTATAAAATATTATAAAACTTGTTTAGTGAATTATGGCTTGGCACTGAGATATACTCTGGTAGGCTTCCTTTCCTGCTTAGAGGGCATGACATTACGTTGTTTTGCTAACTATTCATGTTAACTTTAGTTATACTCAACTAATTAGAAGCAATTTTATATCTTACTTCAAACAGGGTTGGAATTTCAAACTGGTAAAGCATGTCAAACAATTTTATATCCTATTTAAATTATGGTTGGAATTTCAAACTGTTAAAGCAATTTGAGGGATTCCATTATTTTGATGTCCATTTTACCTGTTTTAAGGAAAGAAGTTGAGTTTACAGAGGATTTATAATTTTATTTGAAGAGGAAATTGGCTGTGACGGACAATTTGCTTCTCAAATTTCATCCCTAACTTCAATACTTTTAAGTTTAGTTTACTCTTTTCTTCATAACCAAACCATTATATGCTACTAAATCTAACACAACACTATATTTTCAAAAATTACAATTTCTTTATATGATTTATATACAGCTTGAGTAGACCTAATGGTTAAGAACATGTGTTTCCTCCTAAAAAATCACATATTCATATCCAGAAGAGTAGGATATAATATGTATATCTTCTTAAACTTTACCAGTAAAATCACTGAAAAGAAAATATCTAATTGACCAATTATTATATGAATTTCTTATAATTAAACTCAACTAAAATATATGAATTTTTTATAATCTATACCTTACACATAGGGGCAACAAGCACAGCACCACTCCAATAGTCAGGCTGCTTTCTATGAATGAGAAGTGCCACGGCTCCTCCCATTGATTCTCCATAAAGGAACCTCGTTTTCTTCCTATACTCAGCACGCTCTGCAATGTAATTATCATACTGTCGTCTTATTATGCACAGTTACAGAGCTTACAATCACCATAACAGCATGCATAAAATCATCCCAATTATATATACCAGCGAGGCTTCTGAAAAAAATTGCACACTCGGTTACAAGGCCATCGAAGCTTTTTATGTAGCCACGTCTTCCAGCGGATTTTCCATGCCCTTCATAATCTATGCCGAATACTGCATAGCCAGCGTTTGCAAGTCTGACTCCAGTGTCTGAGAATAGGCCCAATTAGGTTATTATTTTTGGAATAGATAAATATATGAATTTACTGGGAGTTAATCAATATTCATTTGAAATACAGCGTTATGTTCAAACTAGAATCGGGATAAACACTGATAATCACAGACAAAGTACCTTTCATGAAAATGCTGCACTCCATTCCATAACCTATAATTCCGAGAAGAAGAAAAATTACACAACCGAAAACAAAAATCCCAAACAAAATCACAAACTCGCCGCCAAGCTATGGAATCATTATTGTCGTTTTATATTGTGTTAGACTCTGTACAATGAATTGTTTTGGATTGATACTCACCATGGCAGATACATATAAGGGATTTGGCTTCCCTATTTGTCGGCAACCATCTGCAAGTAAATAGCTTCAATCCTCGGGAACTTTGAATGAACTCCTGTAGAAGAATCAAGTTTAAAGAACATTATTCATGGAAATTTATCAGTCAAGTTACATTATATTGTATATTACTAAAATAAAGCATATATATAAGAACAGATTATATATACAAATTGCATATCAAGATAAGGGTTGATATTGTGACGGGTGAAATGATAGAAAAATTTATAAGATGAATCACTGTTCATCAGATAATTGGTAAAAGAGGATGATGGAGAAGAAAATGAGATCTTGCAATGTGTGAGT
>JASDQU010368597.1:0-11475 GCA_032191745.1 Picea mariana
ATAAAATGTGAATTTTTATCAGTGATGGAAATTATTTATTTTTTTCTTGGGTTTCAAAAACACAGAGCTACCATGAATGAAAATTGCACAATTTTTTTTTGTTTTGACGAGAGCTTTTGGCTTCAAGTTTGTTCTCAGTCCAAGCTAGGTTTAACTAGCAGGAATGGAGTTATGGGTCATCAATGCTCTCGAAGGTAAAGAACCATGGAAATTCCTCCTTAGGAATTGTATCAAGTAGTGATGGCCTTTAGGCACAAAGGCATGAAAAATAATTTAATTTCAAACCACCTTGCAAACTCCTTCGAAAGTAAAGATTTTGGGCACCTTTGTTGTACTAAGTATTTGTAAGCCCCAGGAGTTACTCAAGAAAGAGTCGTCTCTCAAGACAATGCTATCATTTAATGATCATTGTCTCTTGTGATTGATGTTGATCCTTTTAGAGGGAAATCGTTTGGTGGATGGATCTTGGCCTTTAATCCCTTCCATCAATGCATCCATTACGCCAATGGCCTCCTTGATAGATCTGCAAGGGATTGAATTACATGCCCTAACCTTGATAAAAAATACACACCAAAAAAAATTCCCTAAACTTAAGCCAAAATATGCACCACTTAGAGCTTGATCGTATGATCTGTCCATATTGATAAATGATTATCCATCCTAGGGACCCATAACCGTGATGTCCTTAATGTGGGTGCATCAAAACCATGAAGCACATATTTTAGTTATCTCTAATTGATAGGAAGTTATAGGAATAGGTAGAGTTTGTATGCTAATAACTTTTCCATGCCTCCCTCCCCCTAATAGGTTACTTAGCTAGGGGATCACCTTTCATGGGCCACAAATTTTTTGGACACTTGAATGATTTTAAAAGTTAAAGTGCTTTGATTTCATCCATAAAATCAAACATTTGGATCCCACTTCTAGAAATATTTGGTTCCAAGATTTGAAATTATTGGTGCATAATTGGCCTAGGACCCTAGTGATAGGAAGGATATATTAGCGCATGGCGATAAAATTTTATTTATTTTCCATCAATGTTATGGTTGATGTATGTTTGGTTTTTTCTAGTTTTGAGGTTGCTTTGTCTACATCATAAGATAAAATTTAATATCGGTTTCCCAACCCTGCGCATACTGACCGCTGTGAGAGTTCCCAACCCCGCATAGAGTATTGATCAATTGTGAGAGTCCCCAACCTTGCATAGAGTGAGAGATCCAGCTGGAGAATACGACAACGCAGAGTGACCGACTGTGAGAGTGCCCTTGTTGGCCGAGCATAGGGAAGAATATACTATGAGAGTTCCCTTGTTGGATAGAGCGATAGAGGAGGAGCGAGGAGTGAGCTAGATAAACAACGACATGCCAAAATCGATAACACATGATTGCATTTAGTTTTTTTTTTTAGTTTAAAGGAATTTAATGTATCCTAGTATACCATAAGTTGTTTTGGAATCAAGAAAAACAAAGATATTGCTTGGTATATTATTGTTATTAAGTTAAGAAGGAATAGTATAAGGTTTTCTTCGGGCATTTTAATGTCCCCCTCATAATACTAGCTGTGAGATTCGTAGGCCCTCCCCCCTATCGTCCCTTTTTCTGACTCTGTGAACCCTTTTTGGTCCCCGTCTTCCTTGGACAAGGTTTTGAAATTTTCAGTTTTGAAATTTCCTTGGACAAGGTTTTGAAATTTTTGGGTAAAAACCTTGTTGGTCGGTTCTACAACAAATTAGAAGAACCATCATGCATATGAACACCACAAGTCAAAACAACATCCCTCATTTCAACGGTATCTCCAAAAACCTACAATACAAGGAACATAATCTTAGCAATGTGCAATGTCAATATAGAATCAACCATAACATTGTATTATCAAGTGGCCCTGACT
This sequence comes from Picea mariana, assembly GCA_032191745.1. Lineage (NCBI taxonomy): Eukaryota > Viridiplantae > Streptophyta > Pinopsida > Pinales > Pinaceae > Picea > Picea mariana. The sequence goes on from JASDQU010368597.1 coordinate 1,888, forward strand.
CAACAAAATCCATGGAAACAACCTCGAGCATATCACCATCAATTGAATCGACATTCTCAACTAAAAAAAACTTAACTATAGAAACATCAACAAGCTCAACTATAACAATAGTGTGGAACAAGATGCCATGCTTCTTAGGCACTTGGAAATACAACTCATTTATGGGTAGCCGATAAATGGTTATGGGTCACATCCATTAACCTAATCAAGGTATGGGAAACATACACACTCTTTAGCGACTAGACCCATGAGGAACTACTACACCCATAGATTAGTGTTATAAGGAAGCTAAATTGATATGCACACTCTAACTAGTGGTATTAACAATAGTGCACAACAATAGCTCTTGCCAATGCCATACATTGTAAGCAACACAATTGGTTCTCTCTCGCTCACAATACATTTCCAGCAAATAAATCGGCGCTCTCTCTTTCTCCCTCACCATAGATTGCAAGCAATGTAGTTGGCTCTCTCACCAGAATATATTTTATTAAATTATACACTATACTCTCACAATGAACTCTTTTGAATAGATTCATGTAGTCTTGAGCAAGAATGGTTACTACACCAACCCATAGATGTTTATCAAAACTTTATTATCATATTTCATTAACACATAGGATATGCACCCTCACTATTTCTCTACAAGCCATCTTCAACTACAACATGTCATTGCCACTTTATGAGCAATAAGAATCTCGGTGCTTACTACTCATTGACATGTTAGTTCAAATTTCAACCAACAACTTCTTCCTGAGACTTTTGTTTGAAGTTCCCCTTTATACCTAAAATAAATGTGAATAATAAGTATTGAAGGGGAAACTCAAATTTAAAAACATAATAGAGGTCGCATTAGCACCATAGCATTAAATGCCAAGTGTAGTGAACTTAATGGTTTTTGGGATTTAAAAATAGATCTAGGGCTTGATAGAAATGGAGAGGCGAAGTAGGACAAGGATTATGTACCTCCACACCACCTATATGTGATATTTCCATGACTTGGTTTAATCAATTTCAAAGTTTACTTTTTGTTTTCTCGTTAGTTATGAAGCTTGTGAGCATCTAGTTTGAGGCCTTTCTTGGTCACAGTATCCAAGATTTCTCTTACTTTCTCCAAGTTTGCTACAAATAATTGAGTAAGAAGAGAAAACATCACATTGTCAGAAGGAAAACCCAAGCCTTCCATATATTCAAATATTTGAAACACTTCTTCTCTTTTGAAAAATTGATAGTATTTCCTAATAAGAGTGTTATAAACAGATGTATTAAGAGGGCATCCATCGTCACCCAATTTCATCACTATGTTAAATGCATGGTGACTTCTGATCCTTCCCTACACAAATAATTCACCAGAAATGTGATTGATTCCAGAAGTATAAGAAGCATATGTCCTTTAAAAATATATCCTTTAAGAGTGAAAAAAAATTCCCTAAAATGAAAGAAGTGAAAACCAAAAAGTTAAATATAAAATAAGGTAAAACATACAAGAAATTTATGCCGTCTACTACACCTAATATTTTATGGAGGAAAGGATGTACTCATCATCAAATAACTAGTAAATATATGTATAGTAGTCTCATAATCACCAAATGAACCTAAGGGCTGACTCCCCAAAGATAATTTTTTTTTTCATAACTTCCCGATGTTGGTTCCACCATTTCTAATTTATGCATGTATTTCACTTGGCCTAGTCCTTGGGATGAAACCAACAACTCACCAACTTACAAAAAAATGGCATGTGTGAAATTTATATAAGTATTAAAAAATAATGATAGCTATCCTTATATATTCAACTACTATTTTAGGCTCTTTATTCCTATGATTCCCATAAACTACTAATATACCCAAAGGTATTGATGGTCTACATCGACAATGCTATTTTACTGAACACGAGTGAACCCAATATAGGTGTTCATACTAAAAATTAATAGTTATTAGTGTCTGGAAAAACCTCACTTGTGCCCTCATTCCCATAAATATGGGAATCCCATACATTCCATCAGGTTGCAGACATGGAGTACCGAGAGATACTTTATTGGGTAACCGGTATTGTCCATCGGATCTAGGAAAAGTGGTGAAGGTAATGAGTTTGTTTCTAGTTATATCAATGCTTGGTATTCTATCCAAGATGAGCTTATAATGCTAGAAATTTACTTTATCACAAAGGCATATTAGTATATTGAAGGCAAAATAGAAGTTGTCTAGAAAACAACAAAGTTCCTGAGGTAGAGGAATAAGAGGTAGAGAGAAGACCATGTATGGAAAATGGAAGACAAGTGGGAGAAAAGGATAAGGCACCAACACAAGTAATCCTAACCAACATTTCAAGGAAATTATGAATCCCTTAGAGGCCGAGGAACTCCTATAGGAAGAGAAGGAAGATTCAATTAATCATGCTTCAAGTGTATAATGCAAGGGCACTGGAAATATATGAGTCTAAATAATTTGAATACCAACACAAGGAAAGAAGGAAAATACATATAACTCAATAAATAGTGATATGAAATGAGTCATTATATAATTTTTTATCGTTTTTGGTTTTGATGGGTGGTAAAAATGGAGCTATTCATTTGTAGGACCTATTTTAGGGGTAGGTCCTACTTTAGTGATTTGGGAGTGAAAAAAATTCAGTGCTTGTTCGAGGTCTTAAATGACTTTTTTTAGGGTAAAAACTTCATGAACAAGTTCATATTCTCTTGATGTGGTTCAATCAAAATATTTCCAACAACATGAAGATCGCCTCAATTGGGGTTCATATGCACTAGTAATTTCTCTAACAAGTTGATCTATCTTGTTGACCATCATGATATCTAGTGGATGCCATGTTATCTTCCATTACTCACACATGTGAAACTAGTTATGTGTGAACTTTCAAAAATATTCTAGAGGGTCCAAAACCTTAACCCCAATAAAGGGTTGAGGAAACAAAAACTCAAACCCTAACCCTAGACAACTATCAAGAACCCTAACACTAGAAATCTTTCTTGTGAACAATAACCCCTATGATTAGAAATATATAATGCAACATTGGATTCTTGTCCAGCTTCACTCTTCTCGAGATATTGGAAGTGAGAAAAAACCAATGCATTGTTGAAAACCACCTTATTATTTTCCATCTCTAAAGCATCCTCAAACATAACATCTAAATCTAGAGAAAATATCTCTATGAGAAATAATGAGAAATTAAAATCACGAGCAACGACATAAAATAACATGAAACAATATCAAAAGGCCTTACATTCTAATTAAACCATGCTTGTTGAATGCAATTCACATTTCATTACTTTCAAGTAAACAATCGTCGTCTCTTCCAAAATATTTAGCTCACTAACTTATCTTCTCATTTTATTGATTGTAGGTACCACCAAATAGGTACCTATCAGATCTATCTTCCTTTAATAAGGATAAAGATATACTAGGAGAGGCTGAAAGTGAGACGTATTGTACTAGATCTAGCAGTTCTAGATCAACTAGAGTTGAAAAGGTAAGGACAAGATTTCGTAGATGCATGGAATTTTTTATTGTCGAAGGAGGGTCATGTGATTATGATGATGAGAGCATAGGTGACATTGAGTTTTCCTTGAGGTATAGACATCTAGTGCAACTATGGGTACCGAAGGAGCTACCTCAATTAGACATAGATTTGTTCATCAATGGGAGGATGTATCACATTGCTCCATCATCCTTACATGGATTGGGGATATTTTCCATGGATGGCATAAAGGTCAAATATGGAACTATAACTAAATTGATGGAGTATGTCAGACCATGATACAAATACAATCATTGGTTGATGTTGGTTCAATATACGTGAAGTATGCAGAGATACGGAGTTGCTACAAATTATATATAACTACTAGACAAAAATCAAAACAAAGGGGCGACTATGTATATGTTAGACAACACAGGTATTCCAACAGAGGACGAACACCTTTAGTAACCACTCACATAACTAGATCAAATATCAACACACCAATGTTTTCACGTGGTAAAACCCCTATGAGGAAACATCCACGACCCCAACCAACGTGACCACTTGGAGCAGTTTATTAATGCAAAGAAAAAGATTACAGAGATATTTTACAAGAGAGTTTCTCACAATCGATCATCGTAAAATGACCCTCCATGCTATTTAAATAGAGATCATGGACCAATCGAGTGTTAAGCTATGGATCAATGGCCATTAATATCTAGGAGAGTATGAAATGTCAGATCACTCTATGTCGGGAACATATCGTGACTGTTGGATTTCCTAACTACAAATGCATACTAAAGAANCCTAACATCCCCCCTTAAGAACAACTTGGGAGAGGATTCAAGGATTTACAATTTTGACACAATAGGAGAAGGAAGGAGGCATTAGAGCCTATCCCCCATTAATGACAACTTCTTGAACTCCTAACATAGATCAAAGTTTGGAAAAATTCGCTTTTGTAAGAGACTTTGTGAAAATGGCTGCAACTTGATCTTCAGTAGGGAAAAAGAGCACTTCAATAACTTGATCATGAATGAGCTTTCTGATGAATTTCATGTGTAGCTCGATGTGCTTGATGCATTGATGTTGAACTGGGTCTTTGGCGAGCTTGATGGCACTATGATTTTCGCACCAAAGGCTGGTCGGATGCTGCTGCTCGAATCAAAACTCTAAAAGGATCTGTTATAGCCACAAGGCTTCCTAACTTGCATTTACCGCTTCTCGGTACTCTGCTTCTGTTGAAGAAAGTGCAATAACCTATTGTTTCTTACAGGCCCAAGTGACAGGTCTAGAACTATGGCTAAAAACATAACCTGCAGTAGACTTTCGATAATCAGGGTCGTCGGCCCAATCTGAATCATTGAAACCAACCAATAAAGAAGTCCCCCCTGAACTATAATGAATCCTAAAATGAATTGTACCATGGACATAGCGAAGTATCCTTTTAGCTTCTTTCCAATGGATTTCATGAGGTGTTTGCATATACCGGGAAACAAGACCAACAACAAAGGAAATATCATGGCGGGTATGAGTCAAGTATAAGAGGATACCAACTAACTGGCGGTACAGAGTGGCATCAACTTTAGGAGAAGTGCAGGTGGAAGTAAGATTGAATCCAGGCTAGAAGGGAGAAGGGGATGGTTTACAAGCATCCATGTGAAAGCGACAAAGAAGGTCACAAGCATACTTAGACTGGGAAAGAAAAATTCATTCATTGGTTTGCAAAACTTGGAGGCTAAGGAAATAGTGCAAAAATCCTAAGTCTTTCATTTCAAATTTCTTTTTAAGGTTGGTTTTCACATGGTTTAAAAGTTTTGAGTCACTACCAATAAGGATAAGGTCATCAACATAAAGGACAAGTATTATGAGATGGATTCCTACTTTCTTGGTATAGACATTAGGATCATAATGGCATCTAGAGAATCCAGTGTCAATAAGAAAGTTGTCCATTTTGGCATACCATGCTCGAGGAGCTTGCTTAAGACCATCAAGTGATTTCTTAAGGAGACAAACAAGGCTAGAGTCATTCTGGACATAGCCAGGAGGTTGTTCCATGTAGATTTATTCTTTCAATCGCCATGCAAGAAGGAAGATTTAACATCCATCTAATGGACCTCCCATTTATGTGAGTTAGCAAGGGAAAGAACAAGGTGGATGGAATTCATTTTGGCTACAGGGAAAAAGGTTTCATTATAGTCAATCCCTTCAACTTGGGAAAATCCTTTGGAAACTAACCGAGCCTTGTGTCTTTCAATACTTCCATCTGATGCATACTTAGTTCTATAGACCTATTTACATATGACAAGTTTTCTTCCTTTTGGAAGAGGCACAAGATCCCAAGTATCATTTTCCATTAAAGAATGATACTCTTCATTCATTGTTGTATCCCAATCTGGATGACCTGAAGATTTTGAAAATGTCTCTGGATGATGAGTCTCTGAAACTTGAGCCAAAAGAGAAGAGATTCGCTGAAACTGTGAACGTGTTCGACACTGATTTGAAGGATCACTGACAAGATCACCAGTTGCTTCTCGTGTTGAACAGACCCATCTAGGAAGCGGTGGAACTGGTGCTGGTTCAGTTTCAAAAGACTCATCTGGAGGAAGTTGAGTAGGCAAAGGTGGATTTTCATACTCACTGTCATCATCTGAAGAAGAAACTAGAATAGGAGCAAAAGAAGGCACAAACACCGAAGGTGGATTGTAGGCCGAAGAAGGCACAACTGCCGAATTAGGCTCGTAGACCAAGAGATTTTCATCAAATTTAAGATCTCTTCTAAGAATAATTTCATTACAATGTGGTTGAAGAAGTCTATAACCTTTGACATCTTCAGAATAACCAAAAAATATACACTTCTCACTTTGAGGCTGCAATGCTTTCCTTTTCGCATCAGGAATGTGAGCCTATGCTATACCGCCAAATACACGGAAGTGACTTACATCTGGTTTAATTTTAGTCCAAGCTTCTTTCGGTGTTATATGTTTAAGAGCCTTTGTGGGAGTGCGATTGATTATGTAATTTGCATAGTTGATTGCTTCTTCCCAATACTTTAGACTTAATCCCTTAGATTGGATCATACAATTAGCCATTTATTTTAATGTGCAGTTCTTTCTCTCAACAACACCATTTTGTTGTTGTGTATATGGAACAATGTGTTGCATTTGGATTCCCTGTGTAGTGTAGTAACTTGTAAAATTATTGTTCACATATTCTCCTCCATTATTTGTTCTTAACTTTTGAATTTGATGACCAGATTGTTTTTCTACAAGGGCCTTGTAGGCCAAAAACTTGTCAAAAACTTCGCTCTTAAGTTTTAAGAAGTATACCCAAGTACGCCTGGAAAAATCATCAATGAAAGTTAAGAAATACTTTCACCTAGAAAAGGAAGGAGAAGACAGTGGACCACAAAAATCACTGTGAACAAGTTGTAAAGGGCCCAAGGCATGCCAAGAGGCACGTTTGTCAAAATTGTCCCGATGATGTTTTCCGAGAACACAACTGGCACAAACACCATTTCTGCATGAAACAAGAGGAAGACCAGTCACCATCTATTTATTACATAGTTGTTGCAATGAGCGATAGTTTAGATGACCAAAATGATCATGCCAAACTTTGCTCAATTCATCGCTATGAGCAACAAAAACTGATGACCCAAAGTTGTCAAACTTGTACAACCTGGTAATATCATCAACAATTCCAGTTGCAAGAACATGCTTAAGATCTTTTATATCCTTGATTACAACTTGGTGAGGTTAAAACTCGAAGGTTTTACCTTCACCTGAATGAGTGATTTGATAGACTGATAGAAGGTTACAAGAAATACTTGGAACACATAATACATCATTGAAATGACCATTATCTACTTGAACTATTCCAGATCCTACAACACTAAGAGATCTATCATCACCAACAAATATTTTCTTGGTGTTACATTCATTTAGAGCATAAAATATGGCTTTATCCTTAGCCATATGACAAGATGCTCCAGAATCAATAAGCCCCTCATCAGAAGTAGAAGTAGAAGTAGAATTTGTATTGAAGGAGAAACTAGAAGCGGAAAGTGTCCATGAGAAGAAGAAGAAGTAGAATCAATACTGATGTTGTGCTTCTTCATCGTTGCTTCTAAAACTGCCATCTTCTTGAAACATTTAGACTCATCATGACCATATTTATCACAAAAGTTGCAATGTCTGTCAGTCATCTTATTTTTATGTTTTGCTCATTTGTCACCATTAGGAGTTGAAGTTGTTTCAGCGGGTTTGGGACCCTTATGTTGCTTGTTGTTGTAGCGATGATGTTGCTTCTTGGAATACTTGGGTTTATCTTTCTACTGGGCAACTAAGGCTTTGTTGGAGTTACGTGCAGTGTTGATCACTCTAAGTTGTACAAGCTTATCTTACTCTCTAATCAAAGCAACACGAAAGGACTCAAGAGTGGGTTTTTCATAAGCTTTACTTAGAACCTCTCATGGCATAAAAGGTAGATACAAACATAGAATATGCACTACCTAGCTTAGAAAGAATAAGATATATGCAACACTCTTCCTCCATTTTTATCTTACATTCTTCACATAAAATTCTGAGTGTTTTAAACCTAGATAGATAGTCTCCAAGGAAATAAAAATCACTTGGACTCAAGGTCAGTATTTGATTTTCTAACTGTTGTGCTCGAATAATATTGAGTTTACCAAACACAGATTCAATCTTTACCCAAGCTTCTTCAGGGTCATCAATTTCTTGAAGGTGGTACCTTAAACCATGAGAGATGGACATTTTGATTAGTCCACGTGCTTCGTCACTCCTATTATCCCACTTGGTTTTCTTATCATCATCAGTGGTTGTTTTTTCCTTTCCCAAGGTAATCCGGTACAAGCCTTTACTTCTTAATAAATCTTCCATATGAGATTTCCGTTGGAAGTAGTTGTTGCTGGTAAGCAAGACATTACTTGTAGAAGCCATATTAAATATGCAGATAATATGGATTTAAAAATTGAAACTGATGATCTGGATGGAAATAGCTCGAAAAATTGTGCGGTTTTAAAAAAAACGGCACTGAAAACATGCTTCCGAAGTGAGAGTTATGCCCCTTTTAAAAAAGGCATAAACGGTAACCAAATGACCACATGACCACATGATAGTGTAAGTTTCTTTATGTAGTGACCAACTTTTATAAAGAGAAGTGGGGATCACTTTTACAATGAAGTTACTTTATAATATAAAAGCTGCATGCAAAATAAATAACTCTAAAATAAAATATTAAAGCTACTTATAGTGATTCACTTTTATACTTGAAGTGAAATACACTTTACAATTTTAGCATGAACTTTAAAAAAAAAAGTAACAAAAGAGAGACTTGAACTCAAGACCTCTTACTTAATAAAGAAACTTTTAACCAAATGATCTAGAAAAACATATTGTAATGTTCATAAGGAGGATTGGGGGTGTTTTTGTTGTTGTTGTGGAAGACGGATTTGGAGAGTGTGCTAAAAAAACTCTTTTCACACAAGAAAAAGATTTTGCTTCTCGATAACAACAAGGGTTAGATCTCAGTTATCTTACCTAGAAGATGCACCTTTTCCTATCTATTTCTGATTTTTCGAGATTTCACAGGGCGTGGGGCAAAGATCATATGTAGATCTAAAAGAGTAGCAACCCATAAATAAATAATACAAAACCGAAATAAAACCAAAATACTACTCTGCAAAAAATTTAAAAAATGCGTATTCAAGCTTTATACCTCCGGATTTGACTGTAATGGTCGTATCTTGGGCAAACAGAAACCTTTTCGAGTGAAACGAAAAATGTTCCTGAATGAAATGAGCACTCTGGACGCAATGGAATAGTCCTTTCAGCCCAAAAATGTTTTAAAATGACAGAAAATGGATATGAGACAACTCGGCTTCACGATCTCGATCTACAACAGGAGCAAGTCTTCAAACAGGCTTTGATACCATGTTCGAAAACATAGGTATTCCAACAGAGGACGAATACCTTCAGTAAACACTCACATAACCAGATCAAATACCAACACACTGATGTTTTTACATGTTAAAACCCCTACGGGGAAACATCCACGGCCCCAACCAATGCGACCACTTGGAGCAATTTATTAAT
>JASDQU010368598.1:0-10144 GCA_032191745.1 Picea mariana
AAATTGGCATTCCCGTCTAGCGAGTCTTTCACTCTGTATTTTACAGTCTCTATACATTTCTTTCATTAATAGAAATCGTGTATTACTGTATATCTATGTTTATGGTTGCATATCTGATACATTTCTGTTATATTATTGAATATCTGCGATATCTCCGTGAATTTCTTTATTATATCTCCGCTCTCATTTCGTGCCGAAAATAATCCGGATCAGTATGGTAGAGAAAGTAGGTTTCATAATAGCTCCATGACCGAGAACAAGATCCCTGCACTTAGGATAATCTCATGCAATATTTCCCAAAGCCCACATAGCCTGCAATACATACAAAATATAGAAACAAAGTGATAACTCATATATAGGATGAAGATTTTTAACAAATAAAAAAGAAACTAAATCAATCAGAGTGTGGTGCAATACCTACTATTTCACATCATCATTAGGAGAACACAAAATTTGGACAAATACAAGAACTGTACTACATTCAATCGTAATAGTTGTGTGCTCTATTGTTCCTGATGCAATATTCATTAAAGCCAAAGCCACCTCAAAAAAAATAAAATGAATAATAAAGGTTTAAGAGATTAAATGACCAATAGTGACGACATCAAGAAACTCAAATAGAGCATTTCAATCCAAAAAGAATTAAAATTTCAAATGCAAGCAACGGTTCTAACAAAACATTGTGAGGATTAACAACATTTCCACTTTTATTGGGATATTACTACATGTTAAAGTCTATATATTTTGAAATGGGATTATCCCAAAAGGGATTTCATTATTTTAGATTTTCTAGTCCAAGGAAACAAGAGTACTACCCATTAAACAAGTTTTTCAACCCGTGAGGTGCCATTTTATGGAAACCTCAATTATTATTTTTACATGAGAAAACAATCATTCCGATTTGGAGTTTTCTAAAATATCAAAACAATTGGTGCAAAAGGTGTCCTGTATGCAGGTAGTGAAGCTGGTTTGTTGGAGGATGATTCGGCTTCTCTAATCGGTAAGTTAAGGATTTTTTTCCCTAACTTGTTCATTAAATTGTCTGCATGGGAGTGAGACTTTTTGGAGAAGTCTAGCCTATCGAATGTAGTAAAAGAGGGTTTATATAGTAAAGATATGGAGCCTGAGCTCTTAGGGGGCTCTACATATGAGATAGTCATAGATACAGTAGTCCCACAAGCCCCCTCTTCAGCTAATCTTTCACTAGAAGTTTCCCTGCCTATGCTCATTCCAGACAACCCTTACTTACCTCAACAATCTTCTGCTTTTACCTCAAATCTGGACACTGTCATTGATGCCTTGCTCCCGTCTCTCAAAGATTCAAACAAACCTATCCCCATTTCTATCTATCAGGGATGGGATCTTCTACAGATTCTACCCTCCTCTGTCCTGGAATGTTCTTCCAGTGGCAAGGGTGAACAAAAGGAGAAATCCCTAGCCTAGTCTAGGGGCCTGGGGTTTGAACTCTCTCCCATTAAGACCAGAAGTGTGTGTAAGAAAGCTATCCAGTCTACTGTTGTTCAACAAACTTTGGATTCCACTCATGATTTAGGGGCGCTTAGAGGCATGAAATCCCTTGCAAGGGATAAATCATGATCCTCTCGTCCCTAAATATCAGAGGGGTTGGAGGCCCCCTAAAACTGCCTTCGCTTCAAAGACTTTTGAATCTTTCTAAGCCAAACATAATTTTCCTTTAGGAGACATTAGTAATTGAAGAGAAGGCTAGACACTTTTTGACTTCTCTTTTCCCTTCCTGGATGACATCGGCGGTCATCGCTGTGGGGAAATCGGGAGGTTTTTTGGTTGCTTGGAATCCTTTGGTCTTTTATTTATAGTCTTATCTCTGTGTTGGAGGAATCTTGCTGACAGGTGTTTACTTACTAGATAAAAGTAGGATATCCTTTATAAATTCTTACGATCCTTGTACAAGCATAAGACAATTTTGGGATTTGGTGGAGTCAAAAGGTTTTTTAGCTTGGGATGATCTCATTTTAGCTAGAGATCTTAATTTAACAACCAACATTGAAGAAGTTTGGGGTGAAGGTGCATTACCCGACCCTTTGGCTGTCTATTTTAGAACTCTCTTTGGAAAAAGTAATTTGGTGGATGTTCAACCAGTAGAATTAGTGCCGACCTGGCGCAACGGAAGGACTGGGACTCAAAATATCCAAAAACGTCTTGACAGAATGTATGTTTCGGAAGCACTCCTGGTCGATTCTGGTAGGTACAGGTCATGGGTAATCCACCCTTTCTTCTTTGACCATGCACCGATAATTTTTCAATTGGAACATGGTAACATTCCTATTACTTTCCCATTCAAGTTTAATCATGCAGTCTTGAGCGAGGCCACTGTTGGGGAGATAGTTAGAATGGAATGGAGATTTGTACCAGGTTCAAGTGTCTTTGGAGATCAACATAGACTTTCTATGAAATTAAACAAGCTCAAGAACAGAATTAAATCTTGGACAACAAAGAAAAAATTAAATGAAACTCACACCCTAAAATCTCTAGAAGAATAGATATCTATTCTTACAAAGCAAAGTTGGGAAGAGGTTATAATCTATGAAGGGAGAGGTCACCTAAAATCATTGGAACTAGAAAGAAATAAGCTGCTTTTGGAGGAAGAGGCTCATTGGCAACTAAAAAGCAGAGCTCTATGGATTCAGTGTGGAGATAACGACACAAAATACTTTCACCATTTTTCCAGTTACAGGCACAATATAAATTTTCTGTGGGAGATCAAAGATGACCAGGGCAATGTTCACCAAGGGTAGGAAGCTATAAAGGGAGAAGAAAAATGGTTTTTCAGCTCCTTCTATCAGGATCCGGCAGAGAATATGATTTTGGATCACGTTGAAATGGTTAGATTGTATCCTAGGCTGGTATCAGATGAAGAGTTGGTATCCCTTGAAAATCCTATTTTTGAGAAAGAAGTTTTAGAGGTACTAAAAGGCTTCCCCAAAGATAAAAGCCTGGGGCCTGATGGATGGAATGCAGATTTCTTCTTACATTTTTTTGACTTGGTTGCAAAATATTTGTTGGAGGCTATCGAAGAATCATACATTACTGGTATGGTGATTAGACCTCTGAACTCGACCTTCACTGCCCTCATCCCTAAGGTTAATGGATCGGCTAACTTTGGATATTTTCACCCAATTGCATTATGCAACCTTTGTTATAAAGTGATCTCTAAGATTATAGCGAAGAGACTAAGACCAATTCTTTCTCGTTCATTATCCGAGGAACAGTTTGGTTTCTTGAAAGGAAGGAAAATCATTGATGCAATTGGGTGAAAATATCCAAAGTTAGCCGATCCATTAACCTCACTGCCCTCATCCCTAAGGTTAATGGATCGGCTAACTTTGGATATTTTCACCCAATTGCATTATGCAACCTTTGTTATAAAGTGATCTCTAAGATTATAGCGAAGAGACTAAGACCAATTCTTTCTCGTTCATTATCYGAGGAAYAGTTCRGTTTCTTGAAAGGAAGGAAAATCATTGATGCAATTGGGATTGCTCAGGAGTGCATCCATAGTATTAAAGAAAAAAAGAAGCAAGCTTTAATTCTCAAAATTGATCTTAGGAAAGCATACGATTGCATAAGTTGGGATTTCCTTAGGATGGTCCTGTTCCAATGTGGCTTTGGCTTACCCATGACAAACTGGATTATGGGATGCATTTCGTCGACAAATTTCACGATTCTCATCAATGGCGAGCCTTCAGACTTTTTTAGCAGTGGCAGGGGGCTTAGATAGGGTTGTCCATTGTCATTGTTTCTCTTCATTCTTATTATGGAGGGCATGAGTTTGGCCTTAAAGCGCAGCCAAGAAAATGGACTTTTATCAGGCATTAAAGTTTCTTGTTTACTCAAAATCCTCCATCTACTATTTGTAGAGGACATTCTCCTCATGAACTCTGGTGCTATTGCAAAATGGATTGAAATCTGCAGGATTTTAAAGCTTTTTTGTAACGCTTCTGGTCTTCGGATCAACCCCCACAAAACTATCTTTATTCATCATGGCATTACTCCTTCAGTGTTGGATTCTCTAAAATATTATTTTCCTTATAACCATCGAGATCTTTTAGAGGGGTTTCGTTAACTTGGATTCTATTTAAAATTCAATAGACTCAAAGTGGTCGACTGGCTTTGGCTAGTTGAAAAATATGAAAGGAGGATCACTCATTGGAGCTCACGGTGGATGTCATTAGGGGGGCGCATGGTATTAATCAAATATGTTATTGAGAGTCAACCTGTCTACTGGTTGAATTTGACAAGCTTGCCTTCCTCGATACAAATTAAACTTCGCCAAATCACATATTTCTATGGTCGGGATGCCAACAGAAGAAATGCACACACCTTAGCAATTGGTAGCTAATCGCTCGGCCAAAGCACCTTGGGAGCTGGGGGCGGCACAATTTGACCGATTTCAGCAGAGCTTTGGTAGCTCATAGCCTTTGGAGGGCTATTATGGAGGATGGATTATGGCACCAAGTATTAAAATAAAAATACTTTCCTTTTGTTTATGTTCATCGTTGGCTGCATACTGTGGACATTTATAAGGTAAGAGGCTCTCAGATCTGGTCATACCTGCTTAAATCTATCCACCTTATTTTTCATTCGATTGTGTGGAGTCATGGGGATGGAAAATCCATTGTGATTGGTAAAGACCGCATTTTGGGCATGGGAGATGCAGTGTTACTATCGGAAGAATTGCTTGTTTCTATGAATAGGAAAGGGATTTTTTTCTTATATCAGGCACAGAAGGAAGCACAAGTGGGGATAATCACACTGAATTGGTTTTCCAGTACTAATCTAGAATTGGCAAGGCAACTACAAGAAGAATGGAGTCTCTTCCATCGAGCGCTTATCCTCAATGGAGTATTTTTACAAGCAAATCTGGACATAGTCAAATGGTCGGGGGGTAACTCTACAGGTTTGATTACTGTCAAGAACGTATACTTGGCAGCTGCAACAATGAAATGGAATAACAATTTTGGCGGCTGATGCATGGCAATGTGGAAATGGAATGTCCCTCTAAAGATCAAGTTGTTTACATCTTTGCTTGCTGAGAACAAAATTCTGTCTTGGGAGATTTTACAGTGTAGAGGCTTTAGTGGACTGGGTATATGTCTCTTATGCAAACTAAATGTTGAAACCACTCAACACATTTTCTTGGATTGTGACTTCGCGGTGGAGTTTTGGAGGTAGATTAAATTGGCCATAAATTTTCTAGGCAGTTGGGCTGGTACAAGTATGAGTGATTGTTTCAAATGCTAGAAAGTTTTAAATTCTAATTCTCAGACTTTACCAACTCTGATATGCTGGAACATTTGGCGGGAACGAAACTAGGTAATTCTTGAAGAAAATGTTCACTCGGTTTTGAAGGTGGAACATCTATCACTCTTGTCTTGGAGAGAAAATACTCATGCGTTGAAAACACATCCCCGGAGAAAAAATATCACTCGGGAAGAATTGGGAGGTGTGGTGGGATGGTTTGATGGAGTGGCTGCCTCTTCAGGTTTAAACAGTGGAGTGGGAGGAGTAATTAGAATCAATGAGATCTACAGTTACAAATGGTTTCTAAATTATGGCTCAGGCACTAACACCAGAGTGGAACTTCTTGGTGCTTGGGCACTGCTCACTTTGGCAAATAGGTTGTCCTTAAAGACGATTCATATCATGGGCGACTCTACGATCATCATAGATTGGATTCTAGGTAAAGGCCAACTTCAGATTCTCTCATTGGATTGTTGGAAGGATAGTATCACTGAATTAATAACCACCTTCCAAAATATATCCTTTGATCATGTTTACAAAGAGGAAAATCAAGCTCCAGACAGTCTTTCCAAGTTCACACCCACCAGAGAACCCTGGAATCTCACCTATTTTCAATGCATCGAAGAGAACGAGGGGCCACACTTGTCTCTTGACCTCTTCTGGATTTCCTGGTGATTTTTCACATTGTTGTCAAGGCTTTATGTGGGTTGATCTATTTTATTTTAGGTTACTTAGTATTGCATTTCTGTGGGACTGCTCGTCCTTTGAGCCTTCACTAGATGATGTATGCTTTATTTGTTTTCTGACTGTTGATTAGAAAACCTCTGCAGAGAGGGTCTTTGGGTTTTTAGGAGTGAAAATCTTGTTGGATGGTCCTTGTTACCTCAGTCTATAATGGTATTTCTGAAGACGATCAGTTTATATTCTCTCTAATATATAAAGTGAATTTTTTTGGAAAAAAAAATGTTGCAATGAAAAAACACTAGATTAAATATTTTAGGTCAATTGTTCTTAGAGAAATTCAAATTCCTTCGGAATATTCCACAAAAAGGGTTCACTACCAAATCAAATGATGATTCATACAAAAAGCCAATATAATGGAAAGGGGGAGGGAGAATTCAGTGTAATGAGGAAGAGAATAACACTCCTGGAAAGGCCCAAATGAGCTACTACTTGTGATTAAAGACAAAGATTATTAGAATAGACTAACATATATTCCATCGTAAAAGAAAATCAACTTAAACCGTTCGATCCATTTGTTAGATGAACAATACCAAACAAGCAGACAATTTTGCAACTAGAACAAGTGAGGAAAAACAAACCACAACCCAGGTAAAAAATGGGTCAAGTAATTATTGCTTGGTTAATTCACAAGATTCGTGAAAGTTTCCATCCCCAATATTACAAATTCAAATGAAGCATATGATGATCCCTATATGAATCAAAGATCATCAAAAATAGTTTATTAAGCACAATCAAGTTGATACTCAATACTTTTGGCTAGGGATTGTCAAACCTCAAGCTTATAACACTCTTTGCGAGAGAAAGAAACCAAGAATTATTAGGTACCCTTTGAACTACAACATCTTGAGAGACATCTCAAATGTCTTAAAATAGGTACAAATTCGCAATGATCAAGGCAAGTTAGAAACCATCTCAAATATTAGACCCATAGTTATCTAATGATAGATCATTTGGGTATCAATGATGCAATCGAAACATAGTAGACACATATATACCCATATATTAAAACTTCCAATCAATTTGGCATTCAAGCCACAATATTGAATAATTTAGATAAAATATTCATATACATAAGAAATGTAAATTAAAAATTAAAAAGAGAACGAACCTGTTGATTCTAAATGACAAATGATTCCCTAGTGATGGTCTCAACAAATCCACCATTGCAGCATCACTAAAGTCATAGAATATCTATTTTAAAATATCTTTTTCAGGAAGAAACCCCAATGGTCGAGATACAATAATAATAGGAATTCCAACACGGATATATGGTATTGTTTCTCAGATAATCTGTCGTGATGAACCCTGCAATTGAATCGATAGGAATGTCAACATGGATATATGGAAGTGTTGCTCCAATAAACTATTGTGATGAACCCTATCGTTGAACTCTATAGTTGAATCAATAGAATTCGATGAAATCATGGTCATTTAAGACTTCTCTAATCAGATCCATTAAAGATGCATCATCACAGGTTCTCTCCATTGGCACGTTATCTCAAGAGCATAAGCATTGTGGAAAAAAACTTGCATATTAAATTGGGCTGCTACCAAATAATTGCCATTCCCATAACACAAAGGAGAAATACCTTCAAAAAAATTGTCGGGCGAAATAACTTCAAAAAATTCTCATTTCCAAAAACTAGGGTGAAATAACTTCGAAAAATTCTCATTTCCAAAAACAAGGGCAAAATAACTCTGAGAAATTCCAATTATTAGAAAATTAGGGCGAAGGAGAGAATCCAGTTCGAATTTCACGGGGAAAAAATAAATTTCTCTGCTCTCCTCTCACAAATAACAGTGGGCAAAGGGTTTTTGATATAAAAAATTTAAAATAAATTTGGGGCTATGCATACTCAAATCCTTTTATATCCTTCTATAGAAATAATTCGCCCAACCAAAGTTTCATACCCTCTAATTTCGCCCATGAGCGAAATTTCGCCCCTAAAATCATCTATGCTTCGACCCACTAGTTTGTCCGACATGGTCGACTTGGGTAACTATGGGGATTCCTATGGTGTCAGTGTCAGATAATTCTGCATCAACGATAGGTACAAGAAACTCCTCCGGCCACTCCTTTGTAATCTTCTCCATATCATCATCCATAATCTTGTAGTACAACTGCAATTCTTCCTAGTTCTCATCTCTTCCCTCGGTGATGTAGATGAAATGAGGATCAACGCAGAACTTTTCTATTAGTCGGTATTGGTGTAGGGTGCGCAGTGTCATGCATGGAAATGATTCAATGGCAACCTTTAACTGCTGGTAGTATGCATGAAACACGACATTGGACTGCCACTACTTCGTCATGTCATTGGTGTCCCACAAGGTGGAAAACTGAGTGGCCAACGGCTCCGAGGGTTTGGTCTATGGAAAAGTGGCTCCTTAAAGAATTTTCCAGGTGAAAAATTCAATCAAAATGATCATCCAACTATAATGGAATTAGTATCTATAAGGTAGCTAGAGAGGTAGTGGGGGGGCCCAGAGGGCCCATAGTGATAATAGTGGAGGTAATTCAATGTAAGGTGGACTAGGTCCACTATATTATTAAATAAATACCACTATGGTAGTTAGATATAATAAATGTAAGAGGACTTCTTAGAAGGTTCTACTTCTAGAAGATTCCTCCTCTAGAATGTTCTTAGGTGATGGTAGAACTATATAAAGGGGTTCAAGCAATGTAATGAGACATAAAAAGAATTAGTGTATTTGAAGTGGTAGCTCAATAGGAGGATGCCCCCTCAAAGAGGCAAGTGAACAGGAGAGGATCTCTTCCATAATAGGATCCATTGTATGGTGTTGCTCTACCTCAAGGGTTTGATAATAATAGAATGTGGTTTCTTCTATCTTGCTTTGTGGATCTATTGTGTATTTAGTATTTGTGGTGATTATATTTGCAGATCTGATTTAGGTACTTAACAATTGGTATCAGAGAACTTTCCTTGGGCAGACATTGTGGGAAAATATTTTTATTTTTGCAGATTTTTTTTTTCGGAGTAGAAAAAAGAGGGCCGCGACATTATCGAAATTTTTGGTACATTTATGTGAAATATTTTCAGAAAAGGGTTGTATATATGAGTTCCTCTCAGAAAAATACCCAATTTAAAAAAAAAAATCATCCAAAACGGAGTCCGGAAGGTGAAGATATTGAAGTTTTAAAATCTGTAATTTTTCAGGGTTTTTTCTACACACAGCGGAACAATTTATTTTTATTTCTGTAGCATTTAGAGGCCGAATTTGACCAAATAAATTACCGATCTGAGTTCTTCTCACAATTTCACCCAATTTCAAAAAATAAATCGGCCGAAACGGAGTCTGGGAAGTGAAGTTATGAGCATTTTAAATTCAACTGTTTTTTAGGGTTTTTCCAGAAAAAGCCGCGATTTTCTGCCGAAACTTCTTGGGTCTATTTTTTGAGTTTTTTAGTGACGGCTGCAGGAATGAAGAGTTTATAGGGTTCTTAGACGGCTATTTTGTCTCAAACCTTGAAAGAAATTCTTGAATCATTCAAATCCCAATTGGTTGATAGACTAGATGCATTTGCACATGGCCTCACAAACAGCCTCACACATGGCCTCACAAATAGCCTCACATATGGCCTCAATGATAGTTTTCATAGTATTCAAGATTCATCGAATAAAATGCAGGAGATATTTCTTATGGATGGCCTCAGGGATGAATATAATCAAGAAATATATGCTTGGTATGATTTTAAGGCAGATTGTGATGATTGGTATATGGATAGTTGTCATTTTTGGGATGACAACCACTTCCATATTTTATTTGATGACTCTACTCCACCTTCTGTAGAGAACATCAAGGTCTCACATCAAGAGCTAGTCACCAGGGTTCATTATGCTTATTCTACAGTGGTATTATTCTTTCCAGATTCTACTACGACCATTTTCTACTATGTGGATGGATCTTCTTATTTTGATCCACATGATAGGTGTCAGTCTTTGGAGCATAATTTGGAGTTGCTTATTGGGTTCCAAAATATTCTATGGGAAGTTCACATGTGTACTTGGACATGGGACCCGGGCTTGCAATGGTGGTTGGACTACTTCAGCATGGTGGATTTCCTTTCTACATGGGACTTTGGTTCTTCAGTCTTCTTCAC
>JASDQU010368599.1:6670-18130 GCA_032191745.1 Picea mariana
TGTTAATATTTTCATAAATTTTGGCTTGTCGACTATATGAATACTGTTTGGCACTTTGATTAAACTTTTGATTATATACATTGGCGCATAGTTGATTTTGAGTTTTGATTTATATGTCGGATTTTTAAACATTATGGTATAACACTTGCACGCATTGGTATACACCTTTGATTTTATTGGTTGTACACATGACTTAATGGTTGAACTATTATTATGGAGTGAACAACTATGAAAATTGATGGCTGTACTTGGATAATCAATATTTTGCATGGAAGACTCTACCATCTTTGCATGCTCGCATTTATGCTTACCCCTTTTGCTCGTTTGTTGCTGTTGGTTCAGGTAGCTCTGCTCCTGTGTGTGTTGGTGAATACAAACCCTACCCATACCATGTGTTCGGCTCCATGGCACCATTCGTGCGAGTTGAGCCCAATGGAAATCAAGCCCTATTGATGTTCAACAATGCCCGCCAAGATTTGGCAGACAGTGGATGGCTTACCTTCATGAAACGATTTGAGGGTTTTAACCTTTGTGTAGCATGACAGTTTTCCATGACTGTCGATGGTTGTCGAGCCAAGGTGGGCGATATACAGTTAGATATTGATGAATAGTTTATCGGCTCAGCTACGGGGTTACCTCCTTCGGCACAGCGTTGGTTTAAGAATTTCAAGGTCGAGGAAGTGCCATGGACATTGTTGTTTCAATCGTGCAAAGTCACCTCTTGTGACAGAGGTATGACCGTATCTATGCTAAAACCATGATGGCATGATTTATTGATGCTTGTCAAGCAGTTCGTGACCTGTGAAGGTCAATACAGACTTGTGTTCCTCTACCACCTGCGTCTACTGATGATTTTTATAGGGTATCCTCTAAACATGCCTTTCTATTTTCATCGGAGCTTGTATAAGATGTCGAAAAGATATAAAAGGTAGCAGGTTGACAGCAGCCTATTCCACCATGGGCTTATTAATCTCATCGTTGTTTATTATTTGAATTTACATGGTGATAATTGGAGGAATTTCATCGCCCGTAATGGATTTGAAGACACCGACCCTGTACAGGTTGATAAGCCTGTGGTAACTGAGACTAAGGCTGAATCGCCTGTACCCTTACACCTCCTACTGCCTAAACCCTCGACCGACCCTCCTGTTGACTTACCCGACACTGTGACTAAGAGTGCAGAGGCCATTAAGAAGCCTATGAGAAAAAATCCCAAGGCAAACCTTACGACTAATGCCAAAGGGAAAAGGAATGCCTGACTCATTTCTAGAATGGCCAGAAACAAAACAAAACCCTCTGCCGAGCCTAACCCTATCATTCTGAGAGAGGATTCCAATTCTGATGTTGAGCGTTTTCTGGCCATCAAATATCCCTACTCGCAAGGTTTATGTGCAGAGCCCCCTTATGATTTTGTGTCAAATATACCCCCTGCGTAAAGGACGATCCTAACTACCCATGTATTAAGTTGCCTCGTGAAACCCTCGGTCATTTGGACAAACCCTCGCCTGCTCTGTCTAAACCCACACAGTCACCTTGTGACCAATGCAATTCATGGTTAGAGCGATATTATAGTGATGTTCCTATACTCCAATCAAAGATTCAATCATTGGAAGACCAGATTGCATTGCTAACCAGTCAAAAGGCCAAGCTCCAAGCAGTGGATAAGAAACAGAAGACAACTGGCTCCATCCTGTTCAAAAACGTGGAATCAGCCACGGCTGTTGTAAATTCCAAGCTGGCATAATCAAGCAGTCTCGTCGCTACACAGGTATGATATCATTTGTTTTTGTAAATAATCTAGGTTGATGTAATGATTTGAATTCATTTTTTATAGCTCTGTTTACATCTTGAATGGCTCTGTTATAATTGTATGCATTCTATATATAGCTTTGCTTTGAATAAAAAGAAATTTTGATTCGATGTACAATATCATCATTCCCAGTATAGCAATCGATATATTTTGATTGGATTTGAGTGGTTTGTGTTTAGATTTTATTAACTGGTATGCCTTATTTAGTTGACAAAATTAATGGTGTGTCTTCGAATGGATTGGTTTGTATCCGATTTGAAAAAAGAATTTTTTCATACTCAGTTTAGAACACAATCGTGTTCGGATTTCATTTTGTTATGATCTATATGCTACGATTGGTAAACGATTTGATTGAGTTAGTTGTTAGCGTATGCTCTGTCTTACAATGTTCAAAACTGAGATATTGCTCTGTTCGATTTTAATTTGGGAAATGAACTATTTTGTTTTTATAAAACAATATGTTCGTTTAAGTCTTTGCAGGTGCGCCCGAATCATGGAATGGATTCGATTCATGACAACCATGCTGAACCTCAACAAATTGATTCGTTAATTAGAACGATTTCGTTTTGATCAAAGTCGATTGACCCTGTTTGCCCAATTGGCCATAACAAATTATGAATTCTACCAATGGTCAATCAAGCCTGTATGATATTATTTTAATTTGATTTTCGCGCCAGATTTGAATTGATCTATTCGTGGCATGGACCGTTTTCTGTGTCAACTCAGTCATAATGATTGGAATGATCTTGTCGAATTCATATTTCCTGTTAAAAGGGCAGCGTAATAGTTGCTTGCTATTTGTTTTGATCGTAATCGTTTCAATTTATATCAAAAGATTTCGCAACTGTTGGATTCAATTGGTTATGAAATGAATTGATTTACTGTGTTATTTTTGTTACCAAATTCGGTTACGATTCATTTGAATGTAATCAATATTGCTTGCCCCAGTTGCAAAAAAAGAACTATCGGGTATCTCATACGCACTATGATACACCTTGTTACATTTTCGTTTGCTATGTCATCACAACCAATTGTAAACGATTCAGTTCGATTTGATCATATCTCATGTTGGTATAACGGCTTGTATCAGATTTATTTTTATTGATTGCGTTGGATATCAAACGGTTTCTTGACTGTTTGATTATGATTCTTTTAGACCCAATTCTGTGGAAATTAAACGAACAGAGTTGAATGATTTTATAATTCTGTTTTGATTTCCAATGTTTTATGAAGCTCCAATTGAATAAATCGTTTTCAAATGGCTGATTGATGATAATTGAATTAAATATCCTTCAAAGATTTTCAATTAATTTCAATTCTGATTCTGTGTCTTTATTTAGACTAGCTACAGAATTAGAGGATTCTGTAGCCAGTCTATAGAATTAAATTTTCTATCATTTATTAATAAAAGATCATTCTAATTTGTTCATTTTTGGTCATTTTCAGGTGAATTCGAATTGCATGGGATTTGATGGATAGACAAGAGGATATTTAGATGTTTTATTTTTATTTTAGTCTCCTAGTTTAGACAACTTTGGGATATCTTCCCAGATCTTATGTAAACAGTTTTATAACTTCCATAGGGAGGTTTTACCCTGTGGAAAAACTTATAAATACTTCTTCTTATTTTTTGTAATAATCATCCTCATTCGTGGGAGAACAAGGATATGGAAGTTTAATACAAACTGAGATAGAAGTTGATGTTCTGCTACAGCTTTAGCTTTTCATAATATCAATCTTTTGTTTCATGTTTATGTTATCAGTTTGCATCTGATTAATGACTACTTTAGCTATCTTAGTCTTTTGCAAATGATATGAATTAATTAATATGATCCATGTCTAATTTATTCCATTATTTAAAAACATAGCAATTACTTGATTCAGTTTATGAATGACAGATTTCTCTTCTTCATCAATTGGATTATTATGTATGAGTCTTTGCATAACAGGTTTACCTAATTATGGAGATTTATAAATTATATAAGTGCTATGATTTTTATGTCTTGTTTGTCCTGTAAACCAACTCAAAGAGAACTGCAACATATCATTTATGAGAAGCTTCTGGATTATTCGGTGCGAGTTTTCTTCCTCCAGGTCAGTTTGTTGATTATTTGTTTAGTATATTTGTTAGTATTTTAGTTAGATATATGTGTAGTTAGTATATTAGATTGTTTAATTTCAGTAAGTTTTATTTCTTGTTTATAAAATTATAAAATCAACAAAAATATCTTTCTCTGTCTTAGGGCAGATTGCAAATGAATTTTTTCAGGTTATACTTAAATCTGTAAATCATAAACATTGTACATTTTGTAAATAAGTTATATTTCAGATAGTAGTTAGTATAGTATTAGTTAGTAGTTTATATATAGAGAGATATTAGTTTAGTTAGTTTTTTTAGTTGTTAGTTTTAATTAGATTAGTATATTAGCTTGTTTTATTTATTGTTAGTTAGTTTAGTTTGTTTTGTTTAGTTTTAGTTAGATTAATTAGTTTAGATTAGTTTTCTCTTTGGTTTTCTTAGGACCTTAGATCGGCTAACGGAGTTGCTAAACCCATCAGGGTGGTTCATTCCAAACGGCTTGGGTTATTAGACAACCCCAGACCGGTTCCACTCTCTCAGTTGACGGACGCTCAATTTCGCCCGTCAACAAATGGTGCTAGAAGGAGGGCCTGAACTTAATTAATGGCACGAAGTGATCGCAAGACTCATCCACCCCTTAATCGCTCACCTATAGTGACTAGAAGCTGTTCACACGATAATATTCCCCTTCAAACAACAACTACTTCAACCGACAATCCACAGATCACAGTTGAGCCAGCAACCCCTAATCCTACAGGTGGTGACATACAAGAGATTGTTCGCCAATCTTTTATTAAAACACATAGTGCCTTAGCTAGTTTAAGGCGACCAAACCGTCCATGGGGTCAACCTTTGGATTTCTCTGATATCAGAGAACAATTAGGTGACACTAACCTCACTGTGAAACCTACAGATCCAAAATTAAATCCTGCTGCAAGAGGATCTGGGATACCTCCTTCATCACCTCCATCATCTCCTTCCTCTTCTGGAGGAGATTCCTCGTCAGACGAAGAAAATTCACCTTCTCAGCCTTCCACACCCACTACCCCAATGGCAAATCAGAACAACCCTGCTAGCCCCTGGTTGGACCAGGATGTCGTAGCCGTACCTGGAGCCCAGCACCCTTTACCAAAACACCCAGAGAAATGGCTTCCCAAGTTTTATCCTGACTCAAAATAGATAGTAGAAGATCATATCAAAAAATTTATGTTAGCCATAAGACTTCGCAATGTTGAACATGAAGATGTTGTCTGTAGGTTGTTCCCGTATACTTTCGAGGGTAATGCATCCACTTGGTACTTTGCCCAGCAAGCCCATACCATCGTGTCTTGGGAAAAGTTTGAGTCATGCTTTTTGGAAAAATTCGAAGACGGTAAGCCTCCGAAAGTCTTAGTCATGGACCTTTCTAGCTTAAAAATGAACCCAAAAGAAAAAGTTAAAGACTTTAATCAGAGATTCTTGACACTCAAAAACTGAATCCCTGCGGATTCTATGCCTGTCGAGAGTCTTATAATAGCTTACTACACTAAAGCTTTGCATCAAAGCATAGCTATTTGGGTTAAACGATCTAAAAAAGCGACATTGTTAGAAGCCTTCAAGGAGGCCAGCCAGATAGAAAAAGACATACTTAGTCTTAAAGACTCTTCTAGCAATGAAACTGAGACTAGCTCTTCTTCCAAAAAGAAGATTGAAATACTCCCCAGACCCACTCAAAGTAAAACACAACCTGAAAAATCTCATTTGGAAAACTTAACCAAAGTTGTAAAAAAACTATCAAATCAAGTTATAGACTTAAAAAGGTCGACTGAAGAAGCTTCATCGATTAAAGGGCCCTACAAACCTCCTTTCCGAAATCCTTTTCCTACCAACCGACCTAATCCGACCACCGAAGGCCTTAATCTAGAAAGTTTGCAATGTGCTCTTCAAACAATTCTAGAAGCCCAAGATAACTTGATGCCTCCTGAGATTCCTGAGGAGGTAGTTGAACCAGAGATAGTTCAAGAAGAAGAGTCTTCTCCAAACATTTTTGGACATTTCTCGGATAGCATCTTCCAAGCCAACTTCGAGACAGTTCACCCTTATAACACTAGGAGTAAGACTACAAATAAACCTTCTTCTGAAAACACTACAACTTCGCCTCCAAAGAAATCTAAATCAGTTGAGCTGAAACAGAGTAATGTTGTTAGATTATGATGTTGTTGAATATCTTAAAAAGTTAAGGGCGAACATTTCTATTTATGAGTTGTTGAAGTTTCCATTTTTGTTACAAAAAATGTTGGAAAATATTTTAGAAAATGGAAAGAATGGTAATTCTAATGGTAACAAGGTTGTGCAAAGTAAAAATCCCCAGAAGACTTCCACTAAAAACAATCCTGATCCTCAAGATAAAGGAAGTCCTCCTGTAAGTAATGTAAATAGTGTAAATAATGTAAATAACGTAGATAAAGTAGCCTTAGAAACTACTAGTAAAAAGCCACATGCTACTACTCTTAGTACTCGTAAGAATGTAACCCCTTTCCTATTAACTTTCGAGATTTTCAATAGAAACGTGCATAATTGTATGATAGACTCAGGGGCATCATCCAATGTGATGCCTTGGTCTGTATGCCAGAAAATTAACGCTGAAGTTGAACCATCGACCTTAAAAATCATACAACTTGATCGGACAAATGTCAATGTTATAGGTGAACTACAGAATGTACTTATTAGATTGTCGTCTGACCCCAAGGTTCATTAAGTTATTGATATAATTGTTGTGGATATTGCGAAAGTGTATGGCATGTTTTTAATCAGGGACTGGTCGGAGCAACTACATGGTTATTTCGCGACAGATTGGTCTCATCTATGGCTTCCAGAGAATGGAAAGCCTAATAAAATCGAAGTAAACCATGAGCGCTACCTCAAGTTCACGGTCACTGATTTGAATGATCCTAATGAACCATACACACCCCCTACTGATTCACCTGAAGTACAAGGGATGGACACCTTCTTCGACAACTTCATGGCCAAGGTTTCACCTATCACCGATCTAGAAAAACAGTCCGATATCGTAGCATTTGTGCAACCCACACCTTCCACACAACAATCTCTTGAACCTGATGCAAATCAAATTTGGTTTCTGTATTTCGACGGGTCAAAGTCCAAAGAAGGAGCCAGACCATGCTGCGTCATTATCGATACGGCAGGTAACAAAAAATTGATAGCATGTAGGTTAGAATTTGAATGTACTAACAATACTGCAGAATATGAGGCTTTACTGCAAGGTCTCAAAAAAGCTTTGGACATGAACATTCAAAATTTAACCGTCTTTGGCGACTCTGAAATAGTGGTTAGACAGGTGAGAGATTCTATCCACTGTCTTTCTCCGCATCTCAAAAGATACCAATCTGAGGTATGGAACTTAATGAGTAAATTTTTTTCTTTTAATATAAATTCCATTCCTAGATTGAATAACTCTAAAGCAGATTTATTAGCTAATGTAGCTTCTAGACTTCTTCTTGCAGAAGGCTTGTCCCCAGACGCATTCTCCGTTCAGCTATTGTTTCGGCCATCCATTCCCGATAATGTCACAAACTAGAGAGTATTTGACGATGATCAGCAGATTATTAACTTTCTGCACATGGAAGAAACCTTTCAAGGCACGGTGATAGACGAGCACACCCACGATGAAAATTTGCACGATTTCATGGTAATACCTGATACGAAAACGCCTGAAGCTATATCGGATATGGTAAACTCGATCCCAAAATCTGTATTTAGATTAGAGAAGTTTTATGATTTTCAAGATAAATTTAAAAAGATGGTCAATTGTAAAACCAATAGTTCCTCGTTATCTTATGAAAAAGTGAATTTAGGAACTAGTGAAAATCCTCAGTGCATTAATCTAGGCTTGGGATGTTCTCGACAAGAAAAAGCTGCATTCATTAAATTATTTAAAAAATGTAAAGATGTCTTTGCATGGATGTATGATGATCTTAAGACTTTCGATCCTAATATCATACAACATGTCATCCCGATGAAGCCCCAAACCTTACCCTTTCAACAAAAACTGAGGAAAATGTACCCCAAGCTAGAACCGACCGTTCAAAAAGAATTGAATAAACTCCTAGGTGCTAAAATAATTTTTCCTGTTAGGCACACTCAGTGGGTTTCTAACCTCGTCCCAGTCTGGAAGAAAAATGGAGAAATTCGACTCTGTGCTGATTTCCGCAACCTCAATAGAGCGTCTGAAAAAGACAACTATCCTGTCCCACCCATGGAACAGATCCTTCAACAGGTATCTAGTTCCGAGAGGCTATCTTTACTAGATAGTTTCTTCGAATACAACCAAGTCCTGATGTCTCCGCCAGACCAACTCAAAGCTACCTTTCGTACTCCGTGGGGCACTTATGCGTATCGTAAAATGCCCTTTGGATTGATTAATGCTAGTGCTACCTTTCAGAGAGCAATGAATATTGCTTTCTGAGGCTTAATCAATCAGTCCGTTGTAGTTTACTTAGATGATGTGACTGTATATTCTAAAAACAAAAATGATCATCTAGCTCACTTACGAGCCGTCCTACTGCGATGTCGTAAATACGGCATCTCCATGAACCCCAAAAAGTCATCTTTGCAGTAGAATAGGGTAAACTCCTAGGATTCATTGTGTCTAGTGAAGGAATGATTATTGACCCCGAAAGGACTCAAGTCATCGCAAAACTTCCCCCTCCTACATCCAAAAAATCCATGCAGTCTTTCTTAGGCAAGATTAACTTCGTGAGAAGATTCGTCCCTAGTTTCTCCGAAAAGGTCAGGCCTTTACAAAAATTGATTAAGAAAGACATCCAATATCACTGGGGACCCACAGAAAATCAATCTTTTAATGCGATAAAGAAGGCTATAATAGACTCTCTGTCTCTCATGAGACCAAATTTTTCTCAAGATTTTACCCTCTACACTTTTGCCTCTGACCGTTCCTATGCCAACGTCCTAACTCAGAAGAATGTCGAGGACAATCAAGTACCCATCGCCTTTATGAGTTCCTCTTTCAAAGGCACTGAACTTAATTACCCAGTGGTTGATCGGAAAGCCTATGTTGTTTTCAAAGTAGTTAAGCATTTCCCGTCCTATCTTTTGAAGTCAAGGACGAAAGTCATTGTCCCCTACCCAGCCGTAAGGAACTTGTTAGTGCAGAAGGAGTTAGGAGAGAAGAGAGCTAACTGGGTCACTTCATTACAGGAGTATGACTTAGAAATCACCCCAGCTCAGATAGTGAGAGGCCAATGGTTATGTAAGTTGGTTGCTGATTCGGAATCAGGACAACAAGAAGAGGGAAATACGTCAAACCTAGGTCAAAGCGAACAAAGTCTAATCTGTTATGCGCAGAACCTTGTTAGTCCCTGGTACGATGATATTAGGTTCTGTCTTGAACATGGATCATCCCCCCGTCACTTAGACCCCACCAAGAGAAGAGCGTTGAGACTAAAGTCTGCCTCCTTTCATTTGGTTAATGGTGTACTGTTTCGTCAGAATTTTGATGGCATATTGATGCGTTGTCTTGAAAAGGGCGAAGCAGAGAAGGTTTTGCTAGAGTTGCATGCACGAGAAGCTGGTGGTCACTTCGGTGGTGACACCACTGCTCATAAGGTTTTAAGAGCTGATTATTACTAGCCTACGCTTTTTAGAGACGCCCATGCCTTGTGTTGGAAATGTATCATCTGTCAGAAAGCATTTGGGCGGTTGCAAAAACCAGCCTTTCCCTTGCAACCCGTTTCAGTAGATTCTCCTTTCCAGCAATGGGGCCTTGATATCATAGGTCCAATTAACCCTCCGTCCTTGCAATAGAACAAGTTTATTGTGACAGCCACGTATTATTTTACTCAATGGTCTGAAGCTTCTGCGCTAAGAACTGTCAACACCAGTCAGTTTATTGCCTTTCTAAACCTTAATATCATCACTCGTTTCGGTATCCCTGACTGTCTGGTCTTTGACAATGCTTCATACTTTTCTTCTCTTGAGATGAGCGAGTTTTCTTTGGAGAAAGGATTTAAGTTGAAGTATTCTGCCAGTTATTACCCCCAAGGTAACGGATTGGTAGAATCAACAAACAAGAACTTGATCAAAATAATCAAGAGAACGATGGTTGGAAATCACAAGAATTGGCACAATGTGCTGCTAAATGCGATGTGGGATGATAGGGTTACGCCAAAAGCTGCCATAGGTAACTTCCCCTTTTTTCTCATTTATGGCAGAGAAGAAATTATGCCACCTCACATTCTTCTTCCTTCGCTTCAATTGTCACAGAAAGTTCAAGAAGAAGATTGTCCCCCTCTAGAAAACCGAATTAACGCTTTGATGAAGCTGGAAGAAGTAAGAGCCCAAGCTAAGCATAAATTAGATCAACATCAACAANGATAGGAATTTTGAGGTAGGTGATCTCGTCTTGAAATGGGACAAACCTCATGAGGGAAAGGGAGAACACACTAAATTTCAAAACTTATGGCTTGGACCATTTTTAATTATTGAAAATTTGGGTCCTAGTTCTTTTCAATTGCAGAATCTTGAAGGGCAGCTTGACACCTATCCGGTGAATGGCCAAGCCCTGAAAATATACTTTGCGTGATAACTACCTTTGTATTTTATGTACATATTTTGCTTTGGTTTGTTTTTTCTTTTGCTTTCTGTTTTTTATTTTGATTTGAATTTATTAGTTTCTGCTTGCTTTGAAACACACGTACCTGTACACCGAGCTATTCAGACAAAGACGATAGAAAATTCCTTCGCTGAAATAACTTCTGAAAACTTGTACAAACATCAATGATATATTTCTGAAATTTATATCTGTGTTGGAAAAATCTCTGTTTGAAAGAAGTTTACTGATTTCGATCTCTGAGTAAAGTTCGTCATGATCATCTATTATCTTTTTACGCTGTCCCTTTTCCGTAAAGGAATGACTCAGGAGATGTCTCCCTGTCTTAGGAAGCTGTTTTGTAAATAAAACATTTCTGGATCTAAATAAAGGACAGTCCTAAAAAGAATTTTGATGAGGTCTGAAAAAATTATGTTAAAATATCAAGGTTTTCAGCGTCACCCCGCTCAAATATATATCTATAAAAAAACAAAACAAAATAAAATAAGAGCTGTGGGAAGTGCTTGTAAACCCACCGGGATACTGAACAGGTTTGCTGGCAGCGGGTAAATGCATGGATGGTGCCAAGACTACTTTGTCGGGGTACTGAACAGGCCTGCTGGCAGCGAAGCAATGTCGGGTACATGAAAATTTGCAAAAAAGAAACCTCTTTAATGTCCTTTATTTTGATCCAGAACTTCTTGGTAGGATACAGATGTGAGAGTGGGTTGAATGGCAACCCTGTCAAGGCTATGGACGCCTGCTGGCAGCAGTGGCCATGCCAATAGTATTGGAGATTTTATCTTTAATATCGTGACTTGCTGGTCTTAAGTTTGTTATCGGTTTTCATCTTTTGAAACACTGCTGGAAAAGATGGTTAGTGATGAGGTTTGTACAATTTTTGGTTGTTATTTTCAAGTTGAAATTTTCTTTGCTGTCCTAATCTGAACTTGTTTCTTTGCA
>JASDQU010368602.1:0-11475 GCA_032191745.1 Picea mariana
TACTTACCGGTTGGCCCCAACAGAAACAGAGGAAACATAAAGACAATTGATCGACCTCATCAACTCTGGCCACATCCAACCATCATCTTCTCCCTATGCTTTTTCCGCATTTGTCATCCCCAAAAGAGATACTTCAGAAATGCACCTTGTCACTAATTACCGAGCCCTGAACAAAGCCACAATAAAAAACCGTTATCCCCTACCCCAGATTGAGGAGCTACTCGACACCCTCCAAGGAGCTAAGTGGTTTACTAAATTGGATTTGACAGCCAACTACCATCAGGTTCGAATGAACCCAGATGATGTTTGAAAAACAACGTTCAAGACCAAATTTGGTCTTTTTGATTGGAAATTTATGCCTTTTGGCCTCACCAATGCCCCAACCACTTTTATGAGGCTCATCAATGACATCTTCAGAGAACATTTGGGTCGATTTGTGTTCATCTACTTAGATGACATTCTCATCTTCAGCCGGACATGGGACACTCACATGCAAGATGTCCGACAAGTTCTCCAAATTCTCTGAGAACACAAGTTACAAGTCAAAGTGAAAAAGTCATATTTTGGTTAGACTTCAGTTCCATATCTCGGCTTTGTTGTTAGCTCAGAGAGTATTCAACCAGATCCAGCCCACATTCAAGCATTGAAGCAGTGGCCCCTACCTTATTCAACTAAGGAGCTCAAAATATTTTTGGGTGGCATCAATTTCTATCGTAAGTTCATTCCCTCTTTTTCACATCTTGCTCGTCCTTTGCATCAACTCTCAAATAATTCTTCTACATTCATCTGGACTAAAGAAGAAACTAGTCACTTTGCTTAGCTCAAAGATGCCCTCTGCTCATCCCCTATGTTACACCTATCGGACCTCTCCCAACCCTTTGAGATTGAGTCTGATGCCTCACAATATGCTATTGGTGTCGTACTTAAATAAGAAGGACACCCCATTTCTTACCACTTTGAAACCCTGTTTGAGGCAAACAAAAATTATAGCACCTATGACAAGGAATTTATAGATTGGTTCAAGTGCTCAAGAAATGGAGGCATTACATGCTAGGTAAAGAAACAATTATGCATACAGACCACCACCCTTTGATTTTCATCAACTCTCAATTGAAGATTCAGGAACAAAGGCACCTTAAATGGGCCTCCTATATTCAACAATTTCACTTAGTCATCAGATATAAGAAAGGCACTTCTAATAATATGGTTGGTTTTCTAATCTGGCCTCCCACTCTAGTTCTTTCAATTCTAGAAGTGCGTTGTGCTACCTATGACACATGGAAAGATCAATATGCTATTGACCCTGAATTTTGAGAGATTTGGGGGGCTTTGCAAACTCCCACAGTGATCAATCAAACCCCCTTCCTAGACTACACTATTCGGGATGGGTGGCTCTATAAGTTGAATTTGTTATGTGTTCCACACTCAGAGGACCGCCTCTTTCTCATCAAGGAGGCACATGCTTCAGTCTATGGGGGTCACTTCGGTACCACAAAGACCATCCAACATCTACAACGCCATTTCCATTGGCCTTCCATGCAGCCTCAAGTTGAAAAATTTATCAGAGCCTGTGCATTATGCTCACAATCCAAGCTATCTAACCAGAAGCATGGGTTATATCAACCACTGCCTCTTCCTTCTCGGCCTTGGAAGTCAATCTGGGTAGTAGTATGTTGCTTCAGAAAAAATGGCACTTTTCATCCCATGCACAAAGTCTACTATAGCAACGCAAACAATGGAACTCTACTTTTGACATGTCTGGCCCCATTTTGGCCTCCCAAGCACTATCATCTCAAGCAAAGATTCTTGCTTCCTCAGCACATTTTGGAAGACAATATGGGTGCTATTAAGGTGCCACCTCAAGTTTTCTACTGCATTCCATCCTCAAACGGATGGCCAAACAGAGGTTGTCAACAAAGTCTTGGTTCATGCTCTCCGAAATCACTTTGGGCGCAAAAAAAAATGGGACAATTACTTGCACATTCTACAACATAGCTACAACAAGGAAACACATTATTCTACACAATTTTAACCTTTTGACGTCTGCTTGGGCTTCCAACCAACATCTCCAACTGAGCTCCGACTAACTTGGGCTCCTCAAGGTACCTTCCATCAACAACAGGAACAACTCTTAGCACAAAGGTTTCTCCAAGAAATTGCACAACGCCGCACTGCAGTAACAACAACACTTAAAGAAGCTCAAGAGCATGCCAAGAAGTGCCATGACAAACAAAGGACCTTCATGTCCTTTCAACTGGGGGATCAAATCTGGTTACACTTGGATAAGAAGCGCTTCAAAGGCCACCATCACAAGCTTCTTCCAATAAGATATGGTCTGTATACCATCCACGAAAAGATTGGAGAAAATGCTTATAGGTTGGATCTGCCACCACAACTAGGAATCCACAATGTTATTAATGTAAATCACTTAAAGTTGTTTGAGCCTCCCCTCTTGGAAGAACCAGTCACCATCACTCATCTAGTGGATAACATTCCAGATTTCCAACTCCCATTGGCCAAAGACACTCTACTGGACACCCGAACTCGCTCTACAAGGCACTAGACATACACTTCATATCTAGTAGCCCACCAAGGCGAAACTCCAGCTCAGGCAAAATGGATCACAACCGAAGTATTGCAAAGCAAGTTTCCTCACCTTCTCATGGAAGTCGGGATGCTTCCATATCTAAACAGGGAGGAATTGGGCGAGGGAGGCCACCTAGGGGAACACCCACCTGCGGCGCACAAGTCAACCACCTAGGCGCAACCCATTTTCACCTTTTGATGCTATTTAATTAAGCGTATGTAAATAAATGGTTCCCTCAGTATATAAGGTGAACCAGGACTCAAATAAATCATTCCTATCTTTTTCCTGAAGCTATGCGTCTCATTTGATTTTATTTTCTGAGTTTACATTTCATGTTTACTGCAATTTCGTTTTTTGGGGTTCTCAGGGTTCACTAGTACGCCTTGCTTCATGGCTGCATCCTGATTGCTCCTTTTTCCATGCTTCCATGTCTGAGAGCAAGCTTACTTAGTTAGCTAGCAAATATCTCAGGGAGAAAATCGTTTTCTTGTAAGTTTCTGAGGTATAAAGGAGGGCGCACCAACCTGGGGTTTGTGCCCTTCCTAGTTTCTCCTTTGTCCGGATGAAGTAAGTGCACCCTCCTCCATGGATGCATTGTACTTCTCTTGTTGATATCCGGGGCTCACACTGAGATAGCCACATCCTCTTGGCCACTCTCAAATCATCCCGACATTGGATCTCACTTTCTTGGTCACCCAAACAAATGGTGCGCCCCTTTTCCAATTTGTGCCCCTGAAGAATTTTTGGTCAAAATCCAAACTATGGATTGTGTGGTCACCTTCTCCAGTATATCGCCTTATTGGGTAGATCATACATGGACCACTTCTGATGGCAGTGATTTTGTAACATTCCTTGTGTCTGCATGAATTTTAGAGGCATGTGATCAGCGTGGATGATCGTTTCCTTCCATAGAATGTAATGCTTTCCTTCTCGACATGTGTGAACAAGGGAGTACATCTCTTTGTTGTAGGTGGGGTATTTGCGAACAACATCAGATAATGTTTTACTGTGAAAGGATATCATATGATCATTATGAGTGAGGACTACATCGATAGCATAATATGAAGCATTTATCTCAATATCAAATGGTTGTTGCAGGTCTCGAAGAATAAGGACTGGTGATGAGAATAGGAAAAATTTCAAATCCTCGAATTCTTTTTGTTGGGACATATTCAATACAAACTTGGAATTCGATCCACCCTTGGTCACCTAGATTAAGGCACAAGCGATATGAGAGAACCCAAACACAAACCGACAATAGAAGTTGGTGAGGCCCAAGAAGCTAGAGAGCTCATTCATTTTATTCAGGGCCAACCAATTGCAGATGAATTGGATATTTTTTGGATCCACATGCACACCCTGTTCATCCATGATGTATACAAAATATTAGATTGTCTACATGATGAAGGAACACCTATCCAAATTGGCATATAACTTTTCTTGTCGCAAGGCACCCAAGACCTACTAAATATGCTTCAAATGTTCCTCCCAAGTTTTGTTGAATATGAGGATGTCATCAAGATATACGACCATAAAGGAATTTGTGAATGGTTGCAACATGTCGTCCATAATTCGCATGAATGTGGACGAGGAATTAGTTAAGCCGAAAGGCATGACCATCCACTCAAAGAGACCTTCTTTAGACTTGAAGGTTGTCTTCCATACATCATTTTTCTCAATCGACACTTGGTGGTAGCCTGACATCAGATCAATCTTACTAAAAAAATTGGCTCCTTCGAGATGATCGAGAAAATCATCAATCTGGGGGATTCGGTATCGGTTCTTGACTATGATCTTGTTCAGGGATATGTAATTAATAAAAAAATTCCATGTCCCATACTTCTTTTGTACCAAAACAATTCGATTCCTACAAGGTGAGGATCTTGGTCTGATGTGGCCCTTCAAAATTAACTCTTGGATCTGGCATTTGATTTCTCCATTCTCCATAACAGAACGCATGCACATAGGGCCCTTAGGCAGAGGAACACCGGGTGTCAAATAAATTGAGTGATTTACCTAATAGTGCACAATAACCCTAGAAGTTGAGGAAAATATGTATTTGTTGTATTCTACTATCTTATCAACCAACTAATGTTGTGTAGAGAGACCCCATGCAGAGTTTTTGGTGGTTGCAGTGACCTTCCATTCACCTTTTGACCAAATCATAAAGAGGAAAAATCTATTGATCTGAGAGACCACCTTTCTAAACTGCTTCACAGATATCAAAGAGACCACAGTTGTTGGGACTTCCTCTGGTACCATGTAGAGTTAATCTCCCAAAATAATAATGACAGTACGAGGCCTAGATTCATAAACAAATTTAAATTCTCGAACCTTTCATGCCATATCCTACTGCTTTCATCAGCATGGGTAAGCAGTAATGCAAAATCTGGTTCAATAAATTCAAAAAATGTGTAGAGTCTATATTGATGATTTACCTCACTTATAGCAACCATGGAATTGGTTTGCATCTCGTAGATATCCACTGCATCAGGTGTGAATAAGACTCTCTTTCCAGTGTTGGAGTTTGTCATCTAATACAAGAGAGAAGATTGACGAAAAGTTTGGGAACGTGTAGCACATTCTTGAAGCTTGCGTTTGTGAGTTCAATTCTTCTTTTGTTGGTGACCTCGACTGGAGAGTTGTCCCCCATTAGAATAGGAGGACCTTTGCATGCATCCAATGAAGAATATTCTTCTTTTGTGGCTACCATGTGGTGTGATGCACCTAAATCTATGATCCAAGCATCGGGAGAGGAGTTGATGGAAATCAAAGCATGGATAGAATTTCCTTTATTGGGATTCTAATCTTTTGGATTCTTCTTCTTGGAACCCTAGGGGATGCAATATACAAGGTTTTTTTGCTGAAGTATTTGGGCCATTAGATCTATTTGTTTCTGCATACATGCAGATTTTGGATGGAATCCTTTATGGAAGTAAGTGAATTTCTCCTATTTTATTCACTCTCCACATTTGGATCCAGAGGATTCGTTGAGGAGTTTTGAGTACCCTTACTTCTTTGGATTTGCATGTGCTTTCCTTTTGTCTTTGTCTTTATATTTATGATATTGATGACCACTACCATCTTGCACAGTAAGTGCATGTGCCTTTGGACCTTTTATTTTCCCATATTGATGAGCTTGTTCTTCTCTCGTGTCAGAGACTCTATAAAAGACTCAAGAGAGAGGATCGTCCAAGTGGCTCCAGAAGCGAGCCTTAATGAATGAAATGTATATACAAACATTGAGTATTCTGGACCAAGTTTGGATATAATAGTAAGAACCATTTTTTTCTCCTCCTTAGATTTATCAACCCCGCAAGCCTTGAGTTGCGACAACAAATCCTTATATTTGGTAAAGAAATCTTGGATATTGTCAAAGGTTTTTGGATCCAAAGTGAGAAATTCCACCTCGAGCATGTGTCCCCTCATCTCATCTTGTTTTCCAAAAATATCTTCCATGGTGGTTCAGGATTCATTGGGAGTTTTATAGGAGGATATGTGAAAGAAGAGTTCAGGAGAAACGAGTCTGTAAATAGTTCCAAACACTTCATTCATTCGATTTATATACTTGGATTTTTCTATGGTTGATGTTGGTTTAGTTTATGTGTTTATGGTTAACATGTATAATCCTCTACCTTGAAGATTCATTATCATCTTCTCCTTCCATGCAAATAAATTGTACGGTGTAAGAATGAATTATTTTGGAAATTAATTTTTTCCACTGTCTTCAATCTTCAATACCTGCAAAAATAATTTGGTGTGTCTTTTCCCTAGCAGTCTGTCGGCTATGATACCATGTAAATGTGTTTAACCTGCACATAATAGATCTATCTATTAAATGGCATGCACAATTTGCAGAGAAAATATGAGAAAAAAGAAGCAGGACAAAAAGAATGGAAGAATTCTCATTAACTGTAAAGCCTACCTATTTCAGGATTCAAAATAAATGAATATTTTCAATAATATCCTATTGAAATGACTGAAATTTAGTTTACAATTTCTTTCATTCATTTTCTCATACTTGGAATAAACCAATAATAAACATTAACAACATAATAAGCATAATAATGATAACAACATCATAATACATACCTCCACCTTCAGGTTGGTTATCTAGTCCCTTTTCTGTCTGATCATGTTCTTGTTCTTTCCCAAACTAAATACTAACCTCCCAGCCAACTAGGAACAACCTCTCTGGCTCCCTAGCTCCAGGAATCCGTGGGATTTCTTGGCCCCCGAGCCAAAAATTTCCAACAACAACAGTGCCCTGTGAGAGATCCCCAAAATCATTCCTCCAATTTCCTCCTCCTCCTCTCCCACTTTTGAAATTCAGAATCCTCAAACATAAATAATATCCTTCTTTCAAGTCCTTCCCATCCTTCTTATCCTCCTCTCTCAAATCCCCCTCATTAATTCCCAACAACCTTATCCCCCCATCAACTCCCAACAACCTTACCCCCCCATTAATTACTTCACCCACCTTTTAATAATAAAATAATAAAAGACTCATTAATATATTTTAATAATTAATTAAATTTAAATTAAAAAATATGATAAAATTAATCAATTTGGTTGTTACATACACCCACCCTTCAAGAAACTTCGTCCCAAAGTTAGAGTAATTTACACTACAAGGGTAACAACACATGATTCATACATCCACTTCAAATAAACAACATCATCAATTTAAAACACTTACACATACTAGTGTACATGTGCACGACATACATGTGTAGCTAGCACATAAATGACTCATACATGTACTAATGAAAATAATTATCACACCTAAATTTATTCTTGTATGTGTGCAATCCAATCAATAAGACCATTCATTTCATAAAAGATAGTAAACTATTTAAAATGTTCACAAAATTCTTCAATTACAATAATTTAGCACAAGAAACATTCACTTATATAATTGTAGTTTAGTTAACTAAATACACACACACACACACATATATATTAAAAAAAAAAGAAATCAATAAATTCTTCTATAAGCCGAAATCCCCACACACTCTCAACTACTTCTAGTCATCCTTCCTCCCTAACTTACTTTCATCTTCTATCCCTATCCAACCTCTTCTGGACTATCTTGGAGCGTCAAATATATTGACCTAAATCCAAATAGAACCTCTAAGCGGAAGTGTCAACTCTCTTGACCAAGCTTCCCCAGCAAGCAACTAACAATCATCATCACATGTCTAGGGGAGCGTGAGCTAACACCGTCCTCCCATGACTCTAGGTTTCAGAGGATACACAGTGGGAAATGCCTCCACCCCTCTTAATATGACTAGGGTCCACACCCTACCATGGAACATACAGTGGCACTATGTTGCTGGGAATTTTGTCATCATATATTCAATTTTAGGCAGACTCACCACCTGAAAAAAAAAATTTGCATTGGTCCACATATCATATCAATGCATTCAAACCAACATAATTTCACATACAAATATTCATACCATATTGTTTCTTGATCGGTGTTCACGATATCAACCTTTTATCATCATTATTCCTTGGCTATTTCATAGCCTATTGACCTGCAGATTAGTCTATAACACAAACCCATACAGATCCATGCATTATCATCATGTAAATGCATTTAATCATATTTTCAATCCAGTATTCACATACCAACAACTTAAATGCCAAAGTTTTCAAGTTAGAAATAGATTGCATAATATCCATCATAATTCAAATAACGATAAACATTCATAGAATTGACATTAACATAGGTCCATATGTCTTAAAATTTCAAGTGTATGATTAATAGTTTCACAGTCAATAGAAAATAAAAGGTGATTAGGCCTTAAGTAATTCTCGCTATCTAAGTCAAAAGGTGGCATTACATACACCCACCCTTCAAAACAAAACTTCTTCTCGAACTTATGGTCATTCTAAATATAAGGAAAAATTCATGACACAACTTATATGTGTCTTCTATGATAGCAAACCCTATTCCGTATTGGTCCCATTGTACCTTCACTGATTAAAACATGTTGAGGCTATTAATATATTTATTAGAACTACTCTTATTTAGTAATCACCTTACTGTCTCTCGACTCTATTTTATTGTCACTTTTAATTTAATTAATGATAAGACACACTTTTGTTATAGATTTATTCTTCCTAAGTTCCATATATGACCCCCATATATAAAGTATAGTCTATTTGTTTGTTCACTAGTTAGAACCTTAGCTCATCATCAGTTCTCTAGTTAAGTGAATCTTATATTGAGTTCAATATAAACTTCCTTAAGTCATACATAAAATCCCACCTTGGATACCTTGATAATTATAAACAATCATTACTAACTTTGATTATTATTCTAACTTGACAATACATATGCCATCACTCATGAGATTGCCACACAACAATTTTCCATGCGTAGGAATAGAGACTAAATACTACTAATTGATTGACATTTGATGTCGTCACTTCATAGTTTTGTCTTTTTCCTCAATATCACTCTCTTCTTAAGTAATAAATTAGATCTCAACCAAGGAAATTCCATGTGTAGGATCCTCTTAGAGATGTTGAGATTGGTTACTTTAAATAATTCTAATAAGGTCTTGACATCCACTCACATAGTGTCACTTGTCCGTGATAATTAAAATCCATTCTTATGCCTATGATTTCACTTGAAACTAGGTTCAATCCTAGGCTCCCATTTATTCACTAAGTTGATTACAACCTATAATGTATAATTACATAACATCTGAATATGTGAATGTGTGTCGACAATTTTATCATTATTATTATTTTAAATCACTAGATTTATTAATGATCTCATGTCAATCTTTTCTATACCAAAAAAAAATGTGCAAGGTTGGATATCATGACTAAGAATGCTTTTTTTCTCTATTTTTTTTGTCATTTATCTCAATCTATGATACACGTGTAATAAAATAAAAGATAAAATTAAACCAATATTACCATAATCTATGAGTTCTTTACATCAAACTCCAATTTGAACTTGATATTCAAATTGAACATTCCTTACTTACCATGCAAGTGAACTTGTCAACATCATTACTGTGACTTATTTATCTAATATGACCTCACTTTTATTAACTAAATAATCATCTTAACAATAAGACAAGTCTATATACTATTTTTTTTTTTTATATTTTATTCATTTATTTAAAAAAATCTCATTTTTAGAATAATATAAACTTTTCATATTATTAGAAATCTTAAAGGAACCTTACACTTTTTTTTATTATTATTATCAAATGTCCCCTTATAGCATTATTTTATTCTCCACATAAAATGTGAATAAATATGCATTTTCATTATTTTATAGTTTAATTTATGAATAAGAGATGAAGTGTAGATAATGATGATGTCCATATTAGCTTTTTAGCTTAGGAGGTACTCCGCATGTTTTGTCTTGTATGTGGATGTTACCTTAATGGTTACACTACCACACATTTAACTTTGTAATAGTTTTTATAAAGTTGTTTTAAGTGGTTCTTTTATTAAAGTGACTTTTTAATAAAGAGTACCTTCTATTTTTAAAGTGACTTTATTTTCATAAAACACTTATGTAATAAAGTGAAATTCACTTTAATTTTAAATGAGACATTTTGGAGGGAATGGATCATGACCCTTGATCTTGAAAAAGACAAGATCTAATCTTGTCCTTTGGATCTAGGGTTGGGGAAGGTGAAAAGACACTTTGGGGAGGAAAATGTCATTTTCAGATTATAAAAGAATGCATTGGGTAGTGTGGAAGACACACTGAGAAGATGAGAGGAGTTGAGTTAGAGAGATTTTCTGAGTAAGCTTGAGAGAGAAAAGTGAGCAGCAAAGAGGGCATGTTTTCTAAGGAAGGAGGGCACGATTCCTGATAAAAAAATTCTGTGAGTTTTTGAGGCTGAAATATTTTTCTGCTGTGGGAGGTCGTACTGTACGGATCCATACATTCCATATGATTCTGTACATTCCATATAGCTGTACGTATTTGGAACGAAAATCGAGGCATTTTGGGAATGGTTTTCAAGACAGATTTCAGATTTTTGGTGGTTGTTTTTGGGCCATACGGAACAGTTCGTACAACTGACTGTGGGCATGAAAAATGAGGTACGAAGGAGGCTGTACAACGGTACGATTTTGGCACGAAAAACGAGGCAAATTTCTGTGGGACAAATTTGGTGTTGTGAGGTATTTTCATTAGATGGAAATGTTATTTTGTTGCTGATATGTACTTTCCTGAAGCTGAATAATAGATCTCTCTCTCTC
Source organism: Picea mariana (assembly GCA_032191745.1). Lineage (NCBI taxonomy): Eukaryota > Viridiplantae > Streptophyta > Pinopsida > Pinales > Pinaceae > Picea > Picea mariana. The sequence continues at coordinate 10,832 of JASDQU010368602.1, forward strand.
TCTCATTAGGTTTTCCCTAGCATTTGCCTAAATTTATGCGTGTTATGGGTTGATGTCCATTGTGTTATTTCCACTGCCATTTTTCTTAGCAATGTGTATTTCTGCTTATGTAAATTTCCGAATGTGGGTTGTATGCATTTATGAAATCTGTGAAGACAATTATCTCTAGGTTGCTAAGTGTTTGACAAAATATTAGGTTGCTGATTTTTTTTCATTAAAAATTTACATGATATCAGAGCTTGGGCTCTAAGTGACAGTGGACAGGGTGACTTTTGGGTAAAAGGGTGTGATTGTTTTTCTTGCGTTATGACATGGAATATGGCTGCAAGCATTAGATATGAGGATCGGTTGGATGACATTTCCAACTACTTGTAGTGGAAGGTTTGTTTGTCAGTTGTTCTCAAGGAGAACAAGATCTATAGCTATGTCAACTCTGTTGTAGAAACTCCCGCAGCAGATCCTGTTGCTTTGGACTTGCATGAAACCAAGGAATCCAAAGCTCAGAGGATTATTTTGGATGGGGTGAAGGATCACCTTATCCCACACTTGGCTGAGAAAAAGACTGCCAAGGAGATGTGGGATGCACTTAAGAACTTGTTCGAGGCGAAGAAAGAGAACTAGAAGATGGCCTTGAGGGATAAGTT